>JANHFM010010534.1:48286-71409 GCA_032468115.1 Grayia smithii | reverse complement strand
TTAAATGTGATGTCTTATCGTTTGTATATGTCTATTTATGTCTTTTATATCTTTTGTTTATTTTATTGTAAGCCGCCCTGAGTCTTTTGGGAGAAAGGCGGCATAGAAATTTAATAAATAATAATAATAACTACTGCAACTATTCACTTAACAACTGTGGCATGGAAGGTCATAAAATGGGACAACCCATATAACAAATGAGCAACATAAATTTTGGACTCAATTGTGGTTGGATGTCAAGGACTACTTGTAGACTTATGTTACCCCATAGATGTCAGATTACATGCCACCATGGCTCCTGTGCGAATGTATGCTCACTGCTGGACAAATGAGGGCATGTGGGTGTTGCTGAATGGTATACACTCTTGATAGGTTTTTCATTATTTGGTACACACTGGAATTGTTTTATTGAGTGGAATGGGCAACCCAAACTAATATCTGAGTTTTAATGTATTTGTGGCCCTCATGTCTCACTAAGACAGCTTTGCTTGAATTCAACAGTAGCTGAATTAGCAACATTCCTCCTCGTGTTTAGTAGGAAAAGAATAGTACAGAAATTGACAATAGGCTTAATCATCAAAAACATGTTTTTTAAAATTTCAAGAGAGAGTTCCAAATGCAATCTTTCTTTCTAGTGATATCATATTGTTGTTATCCCTTTGCTGCTCAGTAGTAGACAAAATATTTATAAAAGAATAGATTGATCACAAAAAGATTGCCAGTCTCTCAATCCAACTAACACTTAAACAGATGGGATTGTTAATATTAAAATGCATATAATGAATGTAAAAAATGATTCTCATTTGTATTATCTTTGACTGTGATATTTTCCTGATTAACAGTCTACCTTTCATACTCCTCCCTCATGTCAATATTTGCTTGATGAATAAAACTGGAGGCTATTTATGTATTTAAATATACATAGAATTAAATATTTATTTATTTAATAAATATATAATTAACTCTTTATTCTCTTATCTGATTTTAATTGGGTAAATACCAGTAGTACAAGCAGAAAGGCTGGCTTCTTCCTGATGCTACAGCATCTATCTATTAGTTTTTGTTTTTGCTGACCACATTATATAGACATTTACATTATTTACTTTGTTTAAATTTGGGAGATTTTGTTTAAAGTTGGGAGATTATTTTTATTGATTTCCTTCCTCATATCTACAGCATATTTTTTGTTGTTGTCTTGTTTCTTTTCATCATATCATTTCCTACTTTTCAGGCCAGGGAGAAACCAATGGCTGACGTGAAAAAGAGTAAGGAGCAGTTACTACTTGAAGGTGAGAAAGATAATGCACTATTTGCGGCATTTAGGTAATTTAGATTACCCAATCTAAAATCATTCCAATTAATTTCTAATGTACTTTGAAAGGTACTTTCAGTTTTCAAGGCAGGTAAGAATTCTTAAATGTGATGTGCCATAAAGGATTTATATGTTGTAATATTCTATTAGAAAAACTAATCCAAGAGAAACTAGCTCATGTTCAAGATGAACTGGATTTGCTGAGCCAGGTTGCGTTTAGTGAAGAGAGGAAGTTTCTGAAAAGCCAGGCAGCTGCATCTACTTTGTGAGTATACTTCGGTTCTCTTTTGGGATAATAATATTTAGAACTCAGATAAGAAAATTTGTTCCCTCCCAAGAATATCCAAGAAATTACCTTTTAACATTTAAAATGAATTGCAATAGCAAGTAAAAGTGCTATTTGTACAAATGTAAAGACTTTCCAAGAGTAATTAATTGCCCTTCTTTGAGGGAGATGGGCAGAAATACGAGATATAAATAAAATGAATAAATAAATAAGTAAAATTAATTATACATGCCTTAAACAAAATTACACGAGACTATTAAAAACTCTGGTGTGCCTCATATTTTTTTTGTAATTTTGGACTGTTGGAATAAAAACGCATGTGCCAATTAATTTCTCATCACAAAAGCAACTAATAGCTTGATAGATTTGACATATAAGAACTCTTCTTCATACCTTTTTCATTTCTAGGGAGTTATTTCAAGAGGAAAATAAAAAAGCAAAAGGTTACCTTGAAGCAGCCTCGAAGTACAATTCTGATTTGCAGGAGAAATGCAACAAGTGAGCAGAAAAGTGGGAATGTATTTGGATAAGAAAACATAATTAATCTTCTGCAGATTCATTTCTGAAAGAATTTCTAGGCAAGAGATTAATTATCCTTGGACTATGGTACATTATCTATTTGAAGCAGATTCAAAATGTGAATTTTATGTATCATTAAACATTTAAAATCTATCAGGATACAAGCAAAAGTCAGTATTTAAGTTCAATCAATCAGAATAGAGCTGGAAGGGACTTTGGAGTTCTTCTAGTCCAACACCCTGCTCAAGCAGGAGACCCTATACCGTTTCAGATAAATGACTGTCCAACCTCTTCTTAAAAACCTCCGGTGATGAGGCACCCACAACTTCTGAAGGCAAGCTCTTCCATTGGTTGTTATCACTGTTAGGAAATTTTTCTTCAGTTCCAGGTTGCTTCTCTCCTTGATCAGTTTCCATCCATTGTTTCTTGTCCAGCCTACAGGTACTTTGGTAAATAAGTTGACCCCCTCCTCTTTATGGCAACCTCTAAAATACTGGAATATTATGTCACCCCAGTCCTTCTTTTCTCTAGACTAGCAAAACCCAAATCCTGCAACCATTCATGTTTTAGAGTCCAGGCCTTGATTAGTTGCTCTTTTTTGCACTTTTTCTGAAATCTCAGTATCTTTTTTTGTACCGTGGTGACCAGAACTGGATGCAGTAGTCCAGATGTGGCTTTACTAAGGCTGTATAAATTGGTACTAATACTTCACGTGATTTTGATTCTATGCCTCTGTTTATATAACCAAGGATTATATTGGGTTTTTTGGCTGCTGTCACACTACTGGCTCATATTTAAGTTATTGTCCACTATGACAAGGTCCCTCTCAAAGTTATTATTAGCCAAAAAAGTTAATACAATCCTTGGTTGTATAAACAGAGGCATAGAATCAAGATAACGTGAAGTATTAGTACCGCTTTATAAAGCCTTAGTAAAGGCACACCTGGAATGCTACATCCAGTTTTGGTCAACAGAAACAATATATTATTGAAACATTCTAAAACAAAGATAACCACCTCTACCATCTGCCAGAATTCCTACTCCTGCAAGGTTTATTTAAAATTGTAAAAACTTCGTTAAAAATGGAAATATGGTCACTAGTTTTCTGCCTCATTTTGCTTCCTTTATATTTACTTCTATTTTGATCCTTAACATTGTTTAACTTCAAGTATTTAATTTACTTCAGGTTAAGAGTAGAGCTGGAGGTCTTTGGGATGGAGGATGACAGCATTAATGAAGATTAGCTTGTAGTCCACCATACTGCTGCAGCTGTACAGGAAGAAATGTAAATACTTTGAATGCATTATTTAAAGCTGTTATTAAACAGTTATGGTCTATAAAGCAGGATGAAATTAGAGAGATATTAATACAATAAGACTTAAGCAAAATTAGAATGGAATGAACTCTTTATCACAATATTTCTAGGCTGCAACCTAAGTGTCTTTGCTTTCTACTTAGAGATGTAAGGGAGGCGGCTCTCCTGTATTCAAGGACCAATATCAAAAAAATTGGGACCTTATGCCACACTAAATATAAGTTCACGAGCACAAAATGAAACATTAGTTTCTTAAAGTTTCAATAATTAGTTCCTATTCACTCACTCGGATGTATCATTCCTCAAGTAGGGCCTGCCCTCTGGAATGAGATTCCCTTGAGATGATCCTATCCTGCAGATGTTTTGAAAAACACTGAAGATTTGGTTCTTTGCCAAGGCTTTTGGCCAGGCTGATTGAAGCCCATTTAGGTTGTGTGGATGAGGGATTTTGTTGTTGTTGTTTCTGTTTTCATTACTTTTGCTATCTTTTACTTCTTTATTTTTATTAAGATTTTTTTCCTTGTTTCACTTTTTACTTGTGAACTGACCAGAGTTGCTGGGAGGTGAGCAATATATAAAGCTTATAAAACAAATCAATCAGTAAATACAGTCAAAGCCTCAATAAAACATTGAAATTCTGCAGCTTTGAAGAGATAGCAGACAGTCTTTCTCAGTTGGCAGGAACTTTGGCTTTCCTTTACCTCCGGGTTTTTTGTTTGCCATTTTTAGTGGATCTTTCAAAGGAAAGACACTCTGATGGCTTTGCAGCTTCCTCTCACTTGGATTTGCCCATGACAAAAGTGTAACGTAAAATAATTTATGTGAAAACAATTTATTTTATTGATCCACTGTGAAGCTGGCAGAAGAGCAGTCCAGATCTTCAAACTGCTTCTGAGGAAATGGTAGTTTGGCAGTGTTTTTAGGCCTATCTTGATTTAATGAACATTAAAGTTCATTTATCCTCAATCCATACAAGGATAGAGGAAAGATTAAAAGATTATAGAGATAATTTCCTAATTTTACATCTCTGTCTATTCCCATCCCCATGATAGGTTTGTGTGTACAGCAGCAGCTTTGCTTTAGCACTGAGTGAACTCACCTCTGTGGAACATTGGATGTCTTGCTTCACACTTAAGTTTGTGGCAAACCATTTGCTGTTAATAAATTTCTGTTACTTCTGCTGTCATAAAAATGGTCTAATGGAATTTTTGGTTTATTTCTTGAAGTTTATTGGTGCAAACTACCTCTAGATCAATGTGTTTCAACCTTGGGAACTGTAAGATTTGTGCTCTAACATACTGGCTGGAGAATTCTTGGAGTTAAAAGATCACACATCTTAAAGTTGCCAAGGTTGAGAAATACTGATTTGGATATTAGCGCTTCACAAATTATTGGAAACAGATTCTTCACAAAGTGCGTTAACAATAAATGAAATATTTGTCATCAAAGTTTTAGCATAGTGTTCTTTTCAAAGTTTGCGCACCTATTTCAAAAACTGCTTCCAAAGACACAGCTACTTTAATGCTCCAAACAGATATCCTCATTTGTACAAATGTACTTTACAGTACAAAGTAGCTCTTTTGAATACTTTACATAGACTTTCCATAAACAATAATAATTCGGAGTTAATATGGAATTTTACTAGTATTTCTGTTGCCTATATGTTGTATATACAAAAAAGTATATAAACTTTTTCCAAACAAGTATCTTTTTGATGCAACATGATTTGGTTATTATGGCAGGAATTATGAAAATTAACACTCTATCCCTTCAGAATTAAGAATGCATTCTTTTGAATTACTGTTATCAATTAAACAATTTAAACAATTTTTAAAGTGCTAGCACAATCAACTTCTCTTGAAGAAAAAAAAATACAAGGTACATTCAAATTGAAACTGCATTAAATTGCTGCAAGGACAAAAAAATCATGGTTTTTTTGTTAAATTAAAAAAAATCCATATATTATTACTAAAAATTCACATAAAAATGACCCCAAAATATAAAAACACAGCAGTAAAATGGATGGACTAAGTGACAGTGGTAATGAGTGTTGGGAGATTTGCAAGAATAAGTTGAAGATAGAGCATCAGGAAGAAAATCTAAATGATCACTAGGCATCAAAAACAACCTGATAGCACATAATCAAAATGTAAAAACAACTATACCGTAATTGAAATCCATGTTTCAAGATCTTAGCATTTTGCATTATAGAATCCACAAACTAAACGGGCAGGAAGAATGAAATGCTTCCATGGCATGACCTGTTGACATGTACAGAGTTACAGACAGAGTTTGCCATAATCTGAGATTTTGGTTTGTTTGTGTAAGTTTTTTTTTTTAAATGTGCTTCAATAACTTAAGGTCAAGTCCAGCAGTGAAAAATAATTCAATCCAGTGTTCTGTTGCCAATTTGTTAACAAATAACTTCTAGTCACCGAAGCAGAGAGAGAGGTATGAGAAAAGTCTTTATTGCTGGTCCAGGAAGATAAAGACATTATTTGCTTTTTCTTTCTTGCTGTTCATCTGGAGCTAAGTAAGTAAAAGTATTACTCTATAGTCTTGTTCTGCAAATAATATGTTACATCCTTTTATTCTATGGTAGCAACAATTCTAAGGGCTATCAGGCCTGATCAATATATCAAAATGTAGTTATTTTTCTGATTTAATAGCCAACAGTTCTGCTCAAAATCCAAGGCTGTTGATTTTAATGAGAAATAATAGAAAAATTAATCACATCAGCCTTTAAATGTACCATATTGGCTCTATTGGTCACATCCCAACTAAACCATTTACTGACTATGAAAGGGTAAATAAGTCTGAACAAATATATTTTAATTTTATTGGAAAAAGGAAAAAAAGAAACAAACTGAAAGATAGCTGTTATAATTTCAGATATCTTGAGATAATACCTGCAAAAAACTTGAAGTAATTTAGAAAAGAGAATGTTGATCACATGGTTAGGAAATGAGAAAGGTCTTTGGGGCTTTCAGAGCTTGGTTCTTTTCTTGCAGATGTTTCATTAACCAAACTAGGTGACATCATTAATACTAAGAGGGAGTAGAGTTGGGTCTCATTTTATTTTCTAGTGGCTTGTCCTGTTAGTGTTGGTGGGAGTGGTCTCAAGTGGAATCAATAGCACTCCCACACATATACAACCACAAATATGGATCAGGTTTGCAGAGGTACCTTTACTATAATAGAAAAGGGCCAGCTAGAGAAGACCTACAAAACCATTCACAACATGCTCAAAGGGGTCCAGTTCACAAGGGAAAAAGAAAACAACACACTACCTTTCCTGAATATCCTTATCAGTAGAGACTGCTGTGGCAAACAAGAAACACACGTCTACAGAAAAACTACCCACACCAACCAAGTACATCACTACCAAAGTAATAACCCAACCTCTCAAAAGAGAAGTTGTGTAAGAACACTATTCAGATGAGCACAAATACACTCAGCAACCCTGAACATCAGAAAAAGGAAACAGATACTGGTAATCTATATAACACCTTGAAACAAAATGGGTATCCATGCAACCTCATCAAAAAGTGCTTGACCACTCAATCCAATATAGCAATACAACCAAATACTATAAGCTATACGGATAACAATGCTACACATCAAAAACATTCAGAAACCACCAATAAACTATTACAACTAGATGGTATCAGCATAGCACACAAACCAACTAAAGCTCTTCAAAATATCCTAAATAGATCAAAAGACCCAGCTGGTGGGGGGGGGATGGACAGGGGACCCACAGACCCAGGAATCATTTACAATATACACTGTAAAGATTGCAACAGCCACCATGTAGGACAAACAGAAGATTAGCAGAACATATCCATGAACACCAACTAGCAATCAGAAGACATGATGAAAACCCTTTAATTTCACAACACCTGAACAGACAGACATAGCAATCAATACCCAGATGAGCATAGATTAACACCAGACCAAGAATCAAGAAGTAAACAATACCCAAATCAAGGAACTGCCAAACAAGCTAATAGTAAACAGCCCAACCAAATAACCACCAAGACCACTCCCACCAACACTGATAGGACAAGTCAGTAGAATATAAAGAGACAGCAAATCCTACTTCTTAGTAGCACTGATGATGTTACCTGATTTGGGTAAGGAAATGTCTGCAGGAAAACAACCAAACTCAGAG
Organism: Grayia smithii; assembly: GCA_032468115.1. Lineage (NCBI taxonomy): Eukaryota > Metazoa > Chordata > Lepidosauria > Squamata > Grayiidae > Grayia > Grayia smithii. The sequence continues at coordinate 63,803 of JANHFM010010534.1, read as the reverse complement.
CACTGAGAACCCATCATTTCAACTCTGAGTTACAAATATTTTCCTCTATTGGTAAAATGAGAATTTAAGTTGCAACATATTTACGATTTACTATAGAATTTTGCCGTAGCTAAAATTATTTCTCACCCAGGGTACTCATTTTTATTTCAGCAGTAGTCACTATTTCCAGATTTGATGAAATGGGATACGCTGTTTGATATTTTCATTCATTGGGATAAGGTTGCATACAGCACAAATTATTGTACCATGACAAATGAAAAGGTGGGTTGTTCCAAATGTTAGCATAACATAACATAGCATCAAACAGTATAACTATTTTGTTAGTTGTTCTTTTTGCATAATAAGAACTATCACCTGTTTCATTTTATTTAGTTGAGCCTGGATCAACAATCGCATAGGGAGACTCCTAACCTTGGTCCTCCAGATGTTTTGCTAAAATCCTCACCATCCTGAGCCAGCACTGGATTGCCTCGACCATTATGAACGCTGAGAGTCGTAGCACAGCGTAACAATAATGGCCGTGGGCGACAGAAAATGTAGCTGCACCCCACCCGAGACAGCCCCAAGGTTGGGTAAAGGCTACGCTTGGTGTATAGTCCGGCTGCTTTGCTTCTGTCCCAAGCTCCGAGGAAACAGATTAACTGAGCTCTTTTTCTCCCTAGCTATTAACCGAGGAGTGGTTAAGCACGCTCACTTCGCCTTTCTCTCCTACAGAGGGCGCTAATCACTCTGTTGGGAATAATTCTAAAACCCGTGCAGTCCCGTCGGAAATGGCTGCGAGAACCGGCCATCTTTGTAAAGGGCAGAAGAGACCGAGAGAACCGGATGTTATTTCTCTCTCTGAACGAATGGTAGCGGAAGCGGATAGGAGCAGGCCATTTGCCTTCCTGTCGCCAGGCCCCCTTGTCTTGATTCAGAAGAAAGGAGCTGGCCGAGCGGAGAGATCATGGTGAGCGGACAAATCGCTACGGCTGCCTTTGGGTCGCTGACTCGCATCTGATCCTATCGGGGCAGGGCCGTTTCACGGCAAGGCTGTCGATCGAAGGGCAAGCGGGATCCCAGCCGTGGAAGAGGAACGGCAGGTTGGGGGAAGAAGCAGAGTCTTCCGGAATCTCTTCCGAGTGTTTTCCATTAGTGGGACCGCTCAGTGGGTTGGCCAACGGTGGAAACTGGGCTCTTTTAAGTTTTGCAAAGAAAATAGGACTTACCGGATCTATAGGATGAGACGATTTGTCCGTTGAGCCAGACTGGCTTCTTTTGTTAAAAGCTGGATAAAGAGGGTTTTTAAACCTTTTTTTTTTTTTGCAGCCCCTTTTGTCGGGGGCAGAGGCTCAACACAATTGGGCTTCCTTGAAATGTCACGCATTTTATCGCATTCTGGGGATAAGATCTCACGATCTCCATTTATCCCTAGAAAATGTATTTTATGATTTTTCCGTTGCTCGATTCAAATATTTGAAATAGTGCAATTGAAAGATCAGAGTTTCCTGCTGTTAGCTTCTTATAATGGCTATGTCATCGTTAATTCTTTCTATTTTTTCCCTGGAATTCAGGATGAATTTTCTGATCCTGATTTGGCAGTTATGGGTGAAGAATCAAAATCTGAGAATGGAGAGAATGCTCCTGTCTATTGCATCTGTCGCAAACCTGATATCAATTGTTTCATGATGTGAGTATTGCTGGAAGGAATAAAAAAGAACTTGGTAATGGGGGCTCCTTCACACATTATGAGGTTGTATTGAGGATGGCAGCCAATGCAAAACTCTTTTGACAGTATGATATGTGCTAGTTTATCTCAGCAAGGTCTTCTGGGACATGTTCTTTAAAACAGAATATTTTTAATTTTAATTTAAGTTTTTAAAAACTTTGTTCATTCTGGTGAATACTTTTCAACATAAAGATATTAATGGCAGATGAAAAGGGCAAAAGAAGAGGTTCTGTGAACCATAAAAAGGAATAATAAAAAATACAATATTCTGCTGAACAAAGTATTTGTGAGGGCAAATTACCCAATATTTCCCAAATATTGCAAAAATTAGAAAATAATAACAACAACAATAATAATAATAATAATAGTTTTAAATATATATCCAGAGGTTAAATCCTGTAAGAACCCAAAAAGCATTGTCAGGTGATGCCTGGGGCATACAGAGCATTGATACTGAAGAAACTATTTCTGTCTGGTAACTTGAGAGGAATATTATTCAATAGCAAGTGAATACCTTTAAATTCAAACAGTAGTTCTAAAACAAGACTAAGGTGAATGCACCAAAAAGCGGTATGACAAATGTTAAATGTCTTGTGGAGTCATGGATTTAAGATAGGAGTCGTCAGGAAAGGCCACTGTATTTGATAGAGCAGAGATGGGCAAAGTTTAAAATTTACTTAGTTTTGCTTTTACCTTTATTAGTTTGAAAATGTCTGTATGGTTTGTGGCTCACCTAAAATTAATGAACAGAGTGCTTTGGATCCTATGTTTAGCCTGGGAATTTATTTTCAAGACCAGAACTTTTAACTTTTCTGACATTTCTGATTTTCCCTTCAAGTATTCTTTTATATGAGGAGCTTCAATCAGGAGGGGGAAAAAGGGCCTCTATTAGATATTTGAGTGGTAGTAGAAACTCTTGATCTTCTGAAGGTTATCTACATATTTATTATTCAACTGTATCTTTCTTTTAATTCACCGCTTTCCAATAAAAGATGCTGGCTTTTTAAGAGTTCCCTGTTATCCTTAGTTAGTTAAAGCCAGGCTGGTTAAGACTTCAGGCTGGAAACTGGGAGACTTTGAGTTCTAGTCTTGCTTTAATTGCAAAGCCAACTGGGTGACTGTTAGCCAGTCACTTTCTCAGCCCTAGGAAAGAAGCAGTAACAAAGTACTTTGAAATTTTGCCAGGAAAACTGCAGAGACTTGTCCAGGCAGTCACCAGGGGTCATTATTGACTTGAAGGAATACATAGGTATGTTTAAGCAGATGAGTTAGCCCTCTTGTACAGATTCTCAAATGCAGAAGACATTTGGTTAATGAATCTTCACTTTTCTTTTTTCTCTCTCCAGAGGCTGTGATCATTGCAATGAATGGTTCCATGGACACTGCATTAACATTACGGAGAAGATGGCAAAAGCAATTCGAGAATGGTACTGCATGCAGTGCCGAGGTAAGTTTAAAACGCTATTTGACTTTGTGTGTGTGTATGTGATAAATCTCTGTCTCATGAAGCATATATGGATATGTACTTAAGTGGTGTGCTAGAAACTTAGAATTTATAGGGATTTTCCCTTCAAAGTTAATATTTAAAATCTCGTGGCAAAACATGCTTCAGTAATGAAGCTTCAAAAATAACTTAAAAGGAAACCCACCTTCTGATCTTTGAATATAGCAAAGCTTTTTGTAGAATATAAAAATACTTTAAGAATAATTGTTCTGTATAGTAACTAAGATTGACTAAGTGCAGCATAGCTTGAACCGGTAAAAATGTAGTTTCCAGGGGCAAAGGAGGGTCAGTTTGGTGTATTGGCTTTGATCCAGAAACCAGGAGACAGTGAAGTCTAGGCCTCCTTTAGGCATATAAAAATTGGCCAGTCATTCTCTCAATCCCCCCTCCCCCCCCAGGTTCTTGTTGGGAAAATAGGAAGAGGAAGGAATATAATGTATGCTCATCCCTTTGAATTATATATATATATAGAAAAAAGGGATAAAAACATACCACTAATAACAAGAAAAACATTGTTTACCTCTTGCCTTGAAACTCAGGCACATGACTGAAGTAGCATGGAGTTGGAGAACTTATCTCCTGAATTGGGAAAGAAAACAGTAAAGGTAGTCTTTGACTTACGACCACAATTGAGCACAACATTTCTGTTGCTAAGCGAGACAGGTGTTAAGTTGAGCTTTGCACCATTTTACAACCTTTCTTGCCACAGTTGTTAAGTGAATTTGGCTTCCTCATTGACTTTACTTATCAGAAGGTCGCAAAAGAGGATCACATGATCCTGGGATACTGCAACCATCATAAATAAGAGTCAGTTGCCAAGTGTCTGAATTTTGATCATGTGATGCTGCAACAGTCGTAAGTGTGAAAAAGTCATAAGTCACTTTTTTCAGTGCCATTGTAACTTCAAACGGTCACTAAACCAACTGTTGTAAGTTGAGGACTACCTGTACATTTTTGCAAAGTGGCTTTTTAACCACCACCATCCCCCAACCCAGTATGAATCCTAAGTAAATCAGGCAAAGTATAAGGCATTTATACTGAGGAGGGTCACGTTTTTTATAAAGTACAAAAACAAATGATACAAATATTTGGTATATGTGTGGCATGGGAAAGCAACTAATCAAATAATAAAAGTTATTGATTAGATATGAAAATTAAACAGTATTAAACTATTGATTCTAGATAATATTCTACAAGTGGCAAATTTATGGGTTATAATATTCCCTTTCGCAGCTGAGTTTCTTTCTTAATACTTAAGTGTATTTAAGGATTTCCAGAATATACTCCCTGTTGCTTAGTTGCTGAGAAAGCTAGTTCATCAAAATAATAATAAAAAGATCTTGGATCAGAGCCTTAAAGTTAGAAAAAGAGGCCTATACTGCCATGCTAAAATACTAATATAAACTTTTAAAAATACCTTAAAATTTCAGATAACAAATGAAAATGATCTTAGCTTCCTGATGTTTTATTTCTAAAAGTAGAGGTATTTCCCAACTGTTCCTTTTGCTTTACTTTGGGTAAACTGCTTTAAAATTATATTCTGTTTTTCCAAGTAACACAGAAAAGATGCATAGTGTTAATATAAAAAAATCAATTACTTTCAGGTAATTTTTTGGAAATGGGATATGTATTCTCATAACATAGATCACTTTCTCTTGCAGAGAGAGACCCCACCCTTGAAATCCGATATAGGCACAAAAAGTCCAAGGAAAAGGACCGTGAAGGTGACCGGGAACGTGCTGAAAAAGATGAGATGCGTGTGAAAGCCCAAGAATTGGCACTGGAGCAGAGCCGCAACTCGAAAGTAAGAGGTTGGAGTGCAGTGGAGATGACATCATCTTACAGGGCCTGGCATTCTAACTCCAGAATGTTGACGTGATTTGAACTGTTGGGTTCTCGACTAGTATATTGAAGCAACTGTCTTTCCTAACAGTCGTGCTCAGGCTGTTTATTGTCATTCATTAGATTTACGGTACATAGCCACAAGATTGAGATTTAATGTAGTCAATAGGTAAATGCCATACGTAGTTTCTAGCTACTTGGGGACCCTGCTGCTCTTCCCTTTGATGGGATGACAGGAAGGTGAAATCACTTTTAGAAGATTGTAGGACAGTTACAGATTCCTGAAGCTAAATCAGATTCTCTTAAGATTTTCCTTCCCTTTCCTCATTGTTATTCATATTAAACACATTATTATATATTACTATGACAAAATTATGTATTTTAAATCAGATGTGCCTCTTTAGGGTATATTTAGAAAGCTAGTGTACAGTAGTGGTTAAAGTCTGTACTAGAAACCAGGATACTTATAAGTTCTAGTCCTCCCTTTGGCATAGAGGGTCACTCTCTCAGCACAATCCACCTCACAGAGTTCCTGTTAAGAGGAAGAGGAGGAAATATTTTGTATGCTGCCTTTAGTTATAGAAAATAAAGTGGGGATATAAATTGAATAAATATCAGCTGGGCAATATCAATTGCTTTTGTTAATGTTTAATGCTTAAGCATCTTTGATTTTCCTTCTGTATTCGTTCTACAAATCTGAGATTAACCAAAGGTCCTTTTGAATTATGCACAGTGGAATAGGATTCATGAGATTTTGACTTGTGCAATTTTAGAATTTCCTTTATATCGCCTATATTAGGGCTTTCCATTTTTTCCCCTTCTTTAGCTGAAACCACTTATCAGAAAGTTCTTTTTACCAATAAAGATAAAATACTTTAAGTCAATTTAAATGTCCCTGTTGTGCTCCAGATAATGTCCCCAATTACCCAATTCTGGATAATTTACTCAGGCTTGGAAAGCACTAGCCTATATGGAATTATGTACTAGCAGTTGTTTTATAAAATGCAAAACATAGAAATGATAAGTCAGCAAGACCATAATGGGAAAGTTTAAAAAGGAGCTTTGAGACTGATACGATTATGTTTGTTTCTCCCTATTTTCTAATCCTGTCACTTTTGATCTAAATCTAGGAAGGTTTTATCAGAATTAAAAAGCACTAGCTGTGTATTAGGGAAAGCTGAATTCTTCAACTGAAGAAGCCATGGTTGCTTTTAATTGTGGGGTGTGTGTCTTCTAGAAGCTGCTAAACAACTTCCTGGCATTCATACCTGTAGGCTGAGCACACCCTCACTTTTACTTAAAAGAAGACTCATTCTTATATATACATGTATATATATGTTTCCCCCAAAATAAGACTCGGTCTTTCCTTTTGGGCCCCAAAATAAGCACCTGGTCTTATTTTCGGGGGATGTCTTACCCACTTATCTTGGGATCACCACAGCCAGGCCTTCCACGCCCCAACACTTGTCGCGCTGCTGCCCAACTTCTGCGTCCGCTTGCAGCCAGATTGTCACACCAGTGCCACCACTCGTGGCAGGAAGCCTCATTGTGCCAGTGCTGCCACCCACGTGCACAATGGCGCAACACGCCATGTGGCATCCTGCCGAGAGCGGCGGCACTGGTGCAACATGCCATGTGGCGTCTGGCTGTGAGCAGCCACAGAAGAAGTCAGGCACCGGCAATACAGTTAACAAAGTATCCTAAATGAGTGTTAACATGCCCTGCAAAAACAGAAAGCTTGATTTGCCAATTAATTTTACCCTGTCCACCAGTCCTATTTGACAACCCATTCATTACCATTATTAGCACAAGAGAGCCAAAAATTATTATGTGTAGCCCTCAGTCATGAGAAGGTTGCCTCTTCCCCTTCTATTTACATACCAAACCCAACAGATGAAGCTTACTTCTGTGTTAACCTGAACTGGAGGTCCTTGCCCATGATTAATCTTGAGTCCATGCTTGTGCATCCCGGCTCTTTTGAGGAACACACTGATGGAAGGGGGTGGGGGGTGGGGGAGTGTTTAGGCCTAAGCCTGGGACAGAGCAAATGGGAATCCTCAGGTTCAAAGCCCTTCTCACACCTGTCTGTTTTCTTATTTGCAGCAGATCAAGCGCTCGGCCCGCATGTGTGGAGAATGTGAGGCCTGCCGGCGCACAGAGGACTGTGGGCAGTGTGATTTCTGCCGGGACATGAAGAAGTTTGGTGGGCCTAACAAAATCCGTCAGAAATGCCGCCTGAGGCAGTGCCAGGTTCGGGCTCGGGTGAGTGTCGTGGTGGGCAATTCCCTGCCCTGAGATCATTGCATGTTTTCTCTAGGGGGCACTTTCTTGGCTGCTCACTCCCAAGAGGCAGCCACCTCGAATTTGAAGCTGTTGGTTGTGTGTAGCTCACACGTGATTTTTTTTTTCCCATTCTTTTCTTCCTAGGAGTCCTATAAATATTTTCCAGCTTCGGTAAGTTTCCTTTTTCCCTCCAGTTTTTTTTTCTTTTCTTTTTTCTTTTTCTTTTTTTTATAAATCTTAATAATCAGGATTAAGATAATAGGTGAGTGCTAAGTTTGGGACTCCTGGGATTTTTTTTTTTCCCTAGATAGGGAAGCAGACTGAAGGTTGGCCTATACTTCCAATACAATGAGGTGGCGATAGCCTAGAAGTGGTGGACTGAAGTATTTGAGATTGTGGGTGAAACTTCTCTCTTTTACATACAGGTAGTCCTCGACTTACAACCTTTCGTTTAGTGACCGTTTGAAGTTACAACAGCGCTGGAAAAAAGTGACTTATGACCATTGTTCACATTTAACGACCATTGCAGCATCCTCATGGTCACGTGTTCAAAAGTCGGCCGCTTGGCAACTGGGTCATATTTATGACGGTTGCAGTGTCCCGGGGGGTCAGGTGATCCCCTTTTGCGACCTTCTGACAAGCAAAGTCAATGGGGAAGCCAGATTGTGTTACTAACCTGCAGTGGTTCATTTGACTATGGCAAGGAAGGTCATAAAAATGGGGGCTAAACTCACTTAACAACCATCTCGCTTAGTGACAAATTTTGGGCTCAATTGTGGTCATAAATCAAGGACTACTTGTACATAGCACGTGCACCCATGTGTATCTCCCACTTAAAAGAAAACCAACACAGCAGGGAGAAAGTTTTTCCTCTGCCCTACTTTGGGTCTCCAAACTTTTTCATTGTGTGAGGTTTGTTCTACTCTTCTTCCAACCCCAAGTAAGGCAACCGTTGTTAATTCCTATGCCTTTTCTCTCTCTAGTGATGCAGTCCACCCCTTTCATCTTATTTCCACCTCATTCTGCTGCCTGTATAGTTTCGGCTTAACACATAGCAGGTTCATATTTGAAAGGCCGGGTGCTCCAAGACTCAGATTGCATGCTTTCTGTATTGTATTAGGTGGCAGGTTATGCCGGGCCATTTGGCCTTGCTTCTTTGAGCTCTAAGCCTCCTCTCCTCTCCTCTCCTCTTTTTTTTTATTTTTTATTTTTTTTTAAAGAAGTGGGTTTGGGGATTCTTTTTTCGCTGCTCGCGCTTTACCGCTTGGCATTCAGCAAGCCCCATTTTCTCTGTTTGCCACTCTGTGCACAGGAACAGAAGGGTGTGTTTGCACTGTCTTGGTGCCTGGTGCTTTTGTGAAGCCAGGCAGATGGCTTCTTTAATGCTTTCCTCTCTCTTTCTCTTTTCTTTCCCCCCCTTTTCCTCTCTCATTGCTTTTTCCCGCTCTCTTCCCCACTTCCCCAATCGCTCAATAGATGTTACGGGGGCGGGAGGATGATCTGCAGATGCTAAAGGAACAGCTAGAATCGGCTGCCACACCTGAGCCTCTGTCGGATGATGATCTGCACATAGATCCCGATTTGTATCAGGAGCTTTGTTCAGGGGCCTTCGATGATCAGAATCTGGTGAGACCTATGGTAGACCCATTGCCTTGGGATTCCTAGGTCATGTTGGCAGGGTAATGCTTGCTTGGGTAGAAGAACAACTGCCCTAGGATAGTGCATGTCCTGGGTCCCCTCCCGATGTCATTCAGGGCTGTGGAAGGACATCTGTCAAAGGTGTTGGGAACTCTAGCTAAATGTTTGGCTCAACATTTCATGTGGGACTTGACCCAGGTCCTCAGCATTTAAAGCTCCCTGCTTGCCCACTTTCGACTACTTCTTGAGCCTTGTATCTTCAGTTTATTCTCCAGCAATCTTTTTGCCTTGATTTCCCCTTATTCCTTTTATCTTCTCCCTCTGATTCTTCTACCCTGCTTCCTCTCAGCTCTGCTTTTCTGCTGACTACTCTGCCTCTCTTTCTGCAAAGATTCCCAATTCTAGGCTTTTTGCTTGCCTGTTTACCCTTTGCTTAACCGCCCATAGGTTTTCTTATGGACGTTTCATGTCTCTCACAGAAGCTGCACTATTGATCATTGTTCCATGGACAGTTCTTCCCCTAGCCCTTAACTAAGAATATTTGTAAACGGTCAGAGATGTTACTGTTGCTTTGTCAGATAAGCTCTTGCAAATTGCCACCTGTGGCGTATATTTGGGAAATATATTTTCCTTGATTTGGTTTCTAAATTATTAGTGTAATTTGGTTTTTCAAATTCTTTTAGAAAAGGTTACTATGGCATGCTTACCAGAGTCTGTAGTGGGAAGTGCAGGTAGCCATTGGGTTTATGATCACTCGTTCAGCAACTGTTCAAAGTTACAACAGTGCCGAATGAGGAGATTTATGGCTGATCCTCAAAGACATGACAGCATCGCTGCAGTTATTTGATTGCAATTCAGGCACTTGGCAACTGCAATTACAATGGTTGCAGTGTCCCCTGACCATGTTATCGCTGTTTGTGATCTTCCCTGCTGGCTTCTGCCAAGCAAAGTCAATGAAGAAGCCTGCAGGAGGTCACGAATGGCAGTCAGGTGACATTGTGGGAGTCGTCTAATGCCTGCAGCTGGAATTGCCATTTGGTGCCTTTGCCACCAAAGTTGGTGGGTTCAGGATACTCTGCACTTTGCAATAGCATTATTTAGAGCTAGTATTCCCAGTCCCAGTAACTGCCATTAATCAAGAACTATCTGTATAATAACCTCTGTACAGAGAACTATAGTGTACTAGGTCCTAAAGATTCATTTTTTTGATTATTACAAATGGCCAGTATTATTTTGTTTATTTGATGCTGGGTTAGGCATTTCTTTTAATGAGACAGTACCACGCATCTTAAGGCATAATAATACGCTTTTGTTAGTTACTTGTTTAGTTAATTAGTTATTAATGTAACTCCAGTATAGATATTTCTCACTTACCTCCCATCCATTTACTGACCAAAGTTACAGTGGTGCTGAAAAAAATAACTTCATCACCTATTCACACCCTTTGCAGCATTCTTCAGTCATGTGATTGCTATTACAGTCAGTATGCATTGTCTTATGCCTGACTTATGGGTTTTTCTTACACAAACACACAGAGTGCAGAGCAGAGAGATTGGAGAGAAAGGGATTGCAAGAAAGTAAGCTGTTTGTTCTTCACATTGAAAGCAATGTGATTTTGCCAGCAGCCTGATGCTGCAGTACTCTTTTGAAATCTTTTTCTCTCCAATCTCTTTCTTCTGTGAAGGAGTTGGGGAGAAAAAAGTAAGCGATTTCTGTAGGTAATTTCTCTTTTGCCTGCCCCTCCACCCTAGAGCAGAAAAATTGGGGAAAGATTTCAAGAGAGTAAACTGTTTGCTCTTTTACGCATCAAAAACTGTATGATTGCACTGGCAGTGAGAAAGGGGAGATTGCCTACATAAATTGCTTGCTTTTTCTCCTTCCTCCTCATAGAGTGGAAAGATTGGAGACAGAGGGTTTTCAAGAGAGTAAACCATAGCATGTGGTTCCCATCTCTGGGCTAGAGTGCAGTAACATTGCTTTTAGTGTACAAGACAGTAAGCAGGCACTTAGGCATTCCAAAGGCAGGGGAGTAACGGTTAGGAGTCAAACAAAAGCTGAAGGTGTGGAACTGAGTAGCCTTGTCTCTTTCCAATTGGAAGTCACAGTCACATGCTTTCCCAATTAGTGACTGTTTTACTTCGTGGCAGAGCTGCTGATCCCAATTAGGGTTGTTAAGCAAGGACTATATATAAATACAAAGCACCTAACTGGCAAAGGTATATACTTTCCATGTGTATTGGCCATGCTAGCTGGGCATTTAAGAATTATAGCTCAAATGCGTTAGAAAGATCCCAGGAAGCTGGAAACAACTGGTGTGAATAGAATGACTCACAGAGTGAGCCCAAGTCAGATGTTACACTCTTATGGTTCCCATAAAACTGGGGGTTTTATGGTTGCCTCCAATAGAGAAGGTTACTGAATTTCTGCTCGACTTGAGATGATGTTGTGTGCTTAACCAATAGTTTAAAGATCAGCAGCATTGACTCCTAGGCCAGATGCGCTTCCCTTTCTAAATTCCAATCTTCATGAAGAAAAGAAAATCTTGGATTGTCAGCATCTGTGACAACTTGGCCATTAATGGAGCTGGAGCATGCAGTTTCATGTATTAAATACATTTCTATTTTACATTTTCATTGTTCTTTTTAAATAATCCCAAAATGTATTACCCTGGTATCTTTTTTTCTCAAAGTGGTTCTATTATAAGTTGCTGGCCAGAGTAATAGAATTACAGAATGTATTTCCTGAAAGAAGAAATGGAAGCAAAGCTGACTGCTGTTTGACTTTTCTTACAAGTCTTGTTCTGGAAATGTTAATCTTCCCCTCCCCCCACTTTTTTTTTTTGTCTTATTCCTTCTTTTAGCCATGGCTCAGTGACACGGACGATGTGCCCTTCCTTGATCCTGTGTTGCGGAAACGTGCAGTGAAAGTGAAGCACGTCAAGCGCAGGGAAAAGAAGTCCGAGAAGAAGGTAGGAACCCAACACGGCAAGCTGCCAAGACGGGAAGTGGGATTTTTAATGGAAAGAAGATCAGATTCTAAAGCTGTAATCCAGTGTTTCTCAACCTTGGTTGCTTGAAGATGTGTGGACTTCAACTCCCAGAATTCCCCAGCCGGCTTCAAGTAACCAAGGTTGAGAAACACTGCTGTAATCCCTTCCACATTGTGCTTAGAAGTCCATCAAAGTTGGCTTTCTTTATGGTTTGTGAGGGACCTATATTTCATTTTCTTCCTTTTTTTAAAATAGTCGAGTCCGAGACATCAGAAACAGAACTTCTACTGTAGTTTACTTTTTTATTAGATGCATATTCTGCCTTTTATTCAGGAGCTCAATACAGCAGGCATAGTTCTTCATCCTCCCATTTCCACCCACTGGCCAATAACCCAAAGTCAACCAGTGAATTTCCATGTTAGAGTTGGACTTCAGACTAAGTCTCTTCAGTCCTACCCTGGCACCTTAACTGCTGTATCACACTGGCTCTCAAACTCCCTTGGTTACCAGTTGCAATGTGTTGAACAACAGTAAAAAGGATGCCTAACAAATAATGAATCGATGCTGAGCTATCCTCTAGACCGGAGGTCCTCAAACCCTGGTCCATGGACCAGCACTGGGCCGCAGCATGCCAGGAACTGGGCCACACAAACAAGCAAAGCCCCGTTCGTGAGATTTAGGCAGCATGTGAAACCATGCTCCCTCTGGTCCGTGGAAAAACCTCTCTCCATGGAACCTGTCCCTGGTGCCCAAAAGGTTGGGGGCCTCTGCTCTAGACCAGTGTTTCTCAACCTCAGCAACTTTTTAAGATGTGTCGACTTCCCAGAATTCCCCAGGTGGGAGTTGGCTCACCCATTTTTAAGTTGCTGAGGTTGAGAAACACGTTAGAGAGATGTGATAGAACTGTGCTACAAAGACACGATCATCTGGATACACTAAGTGGGATGATAGGCCCATGGAGATCAGTTTTATTTTCATTCTTCAGTAACAGCTCTGTGGGATCTTTGGGGCAGAGATGGATCTTTTTTTAATCATCTTCTACTTGGTCTTTTTCACGAGAACAGCTAAACCTTATTTACTGAATGCAAGGATAGGTGTCAGCCCCTCTCATCTTGATATATGTGTATTCTGAGATTTATTGCATCATAATGAAGATATAAAATATCATATGAACGGCACAGTTGAATGGATGGCAAGCCAACCTTGAGCAAATGCACTTCGGAGGACTCTTTGGGGTAAACCATAGTGATGCATTTTTGTTTCTTTTGGGGAAAGAAAGGGAGGTATAGTCAAAGGAGAAAACAAGGACTTGCTCTGCAGAATCTTGAGATGCTTCTTGATTGGGGAAATAAATGCTTATGCTGGGGGACAGAGGGACATCACTAACTGAAAGCATGTTATAAATATATATACACATTCATATACAGACTTTTAACACATATGCAGGCTATGGGTTGCGAACCCCTTAGGCAGTGGTCTGGTATAGACATTATATTAAAGAATAATATGGGTTCTTTGATTTTGGGTTAGCATATTGTTGTGAGCTCAGCCAACAGTAGTTAATTGCATAATGTATAACTTAAACAAGCCAGCAGGCATGATTTGTGGACTAGGACACTACACTGTTGTAGAGTGTTGGATTTCGTTTGGGGAGACCCAGGACCAAATCCCTACCTAAACTGAAAATCTTTGGATGACTTTGTCTGAGTCACCATCTCTTAGCTTAAAGTACTTCAGACTGAAAGAGGTAGGGAAAGATACCACCTGCTTTCTGAAGGAAAAGCAGAATATCACATAGAAACATTTTTTCCATCCTGCCTTTAATTGAAGATAAAAATACAAGAATTGCCCACCTAGCAGTTCGAAAGCATGCAAATGCGAGTAGATAAATAGATGCCTCTTCGGTGGGGAGCTAACAGCCTTCCCTGCACTTCGGGGTAAAGTCATGCTGGCCACATGGCCATGGAAGCGTCTTTGGACAATGCTTGCTCCCTCAGGTAAGAAACGGAGATGGGCACTGCCCCCAGAGTTGGAAACAACTGGATAGGAGAAACTTTTACCTTTACCTTTAGTCATACTACGGGAGATGCTAAAGTGAATAGGTGGTGGCTTAGAGCCTTTTTTTTTTTTGTAAGAAAAAGTTGGAGAATCTGGGCTTCCCAAGTCCAGGACTTAAATTGCTATATATACTGAATCTGAAATAGTGTTTCCTGTTTAGTTCAGGTCAGGATCCAGCCAGTGTTTCTCAACCTCATCCACTTTAAGATGTGTGAACTTCGGTTCCCAAAATTTCCAACAATCAGAATCTACGCTAGCCGGGGAATTCTGGGAACTGAAATCTATACCCCTTAAAGTTGATGAGGTTGAGAAACATTGAGCCTGGCCTTGGTTTCCAGTTTCAACCAACCGTCTGTTGAATGCACAAAACAAAACAAGAGCATAAAAAAAAAACCAAGGGTATCCAAGGAATACGACTCTTGAGGTTGAGAAATATGGCCTTCATATTAAGAATCTTCTCATTGGGGGAAAGAAAGGGGCTGAAAGTGGTTTGATTTCCCTTTGGAGATCTCTCTAAAAAGGAGCCCTCTTTGTGCTTCTTGCTCTGCAGAAGGAGGAGAAATATAAGCGACACAAGCAGAAGCAGAAACACCGTGACAGGTCAAAACATGCCGAACGGGTGGATGCCAAAGATCCGTCTTCTTTACATCAATGTCTGGGTCCCGGCTGCATCCAAGCTGCCCGGGCTACGTCCAAGTACTGCTCCGATGAATGTGGAATGAAGTTGGCAGCCAAGTAAGAACTATGTCTCCTTTGGCTCCGTTTCTCCTCAGGGTTTACCTTCCAGCATGGATTAGGTGAGGGGGGACTTTGCTCGTGGAGCTGGAGTGAAATGAAAGGGTAAGATGGTAGTGAAATAGGGGCATTTCTCCCCCTCCTCCCCAACCTCAGCTGTATGGAAAGGTAGAATTATGATGAAACTAAAAGGAACAGTTTTGGGAACTAGTGTCATAATCCATAATATAAACCTTTTATGGTAGAAGAGCACATGGGCACTTCTGATGCCAGTCTTTGGTGTGGAAACGTTTCTCTTGTTCCCATGGGTTGTCTCTGCTTTAGACTAGGATCCTGGGGAACTATTTTTGTAGTGCACAGAGCATTTTTAAAGCACCTTTTCCTTCTACACATATAAAATACATCCGTGGCTTGCTTTCTTTAAAAGCATCTGAGACATTTGCTGTTTTATTATGCCTTAAATCAGGGGTCCTCAACTCCCAATCTGGCATGCCAACAACTGGGCCGTGCAAACATGCAAAGCCCCATCTTGGAAATGCCCCCTCCGGTTTGGGGAAAAACCTCTCTGTGGAACCGGTTCCTGTTGCCCAAAAGGTTGGGGGCTGCTGCCTTAAAGTTTATGATACCTTTGAGGCATATGAGTTGGGTAGGATAACATTATATTGCATTTGATCCCTGCTCTTTCATAGTGACTTGTGATGATCTTTCATATTGACCTATGTTCCTTCCTTCCTTCCTTCCTTCCTTCCTTCCTTCCTTC
>JANHFM010010534.1:0-24722 GCA_032468115.1 Grayia smithii | reverse complement strand
CAGCTGATAGGCGAGTTAACCCAGTCTGGCTGATGTCTCCAGCCAACGAGAAGTCACGTATCAGGTAAGAACCAATGCTCCTTCTAATCCATGTTTCTTCAAGTTGTATCCTACAAAGTATTGTTTTAGTGTTTGAATGAGAAAGTACTTAACAGGTGCCCTTTGAAGCAATGTAAAAGCAAATGGACTGTAGAAATCATGGATTGGCTTGTACAATTGATTAATTTCCTTGGTTTTTGGTCCTTGGTAAAACATTTTCACAGATGGAAGGGTTTGGTTACTAATTGATATATATAGGGATCCTGTCTTTGGTTCAGAAATGGCACTTGGGTGAACATGAAGTATGGATCTTACATAGCCATTAACCTTGAAGTAAGCTTTTACTTGCAGACAAGAGTCTATCTGTCATAGGGCTGAGACCACATTCTGTTTCTTCCTCCAACAGGTCAAAAAGAGTACTAAAAAGCACCTACTACATCTGACAGAAACCACCTTGCCATCCAAGAAACCACCTCATTTGCAGGTGTTTCTAGAGCCTCAGCCTTCTCCAGGACAGGGACTTCTGGACCAGAAACCTTCAGAGCCAGAATTAGAGTTTCTGGGAGAGAACCAAGCCAATATGCAGAGTCAACAGTCAGAACTTCCTGTTACTCTGGATCAACCGGCACCAAAGCTGCACAAACAACGTTATCAGCAGCCTCTTCCACCCATTTCTTCTCCAGGAACAATAGAAGATGTGACATTGCAGGAGAGCAATCCAAAAGAAGCTATGGCGTGAGCAGTTTCCTTGTCCCATTACCAGCAGATCGTTGCCAGTTGATTGTATTTTTTTCCTTAAATCTACACACACAAAAATCATAAATTCAGATATAAATTTTGATAGAATGAGCTGTAGCTCTCTTCCAAAATCTGATAATGTGACTCCATTCTAGCTAAGCCATTTACTAGCCAAATGTGAAATTCAAGTTTCTGAAATGCATTATCAAACTTCCCTGGAATAAATATCTCTTGGGTTTTTAAATGTACGGAATCTTTAAATCATATTCTAAGGCAAAGAGGTCTCCTCTCTTTTATCAAAAGAAACTGTTGCAGGTTAAAACCAACTAAAATTGAATTTTAAACACTTATGAAATCATATTAGGAAAGCCAATAATTTGATCAGAACTGAGATTTCTACACCAGAGCTTAAAACAATAATTCTTACCAGGTTTATATGAAGTAAAGGTAGCATTTGGGTTACCACAGTTAGGATTGGAATTTCCATCATAAAAGTCATAAAAGCACAGTGTCACATGACTACATCACTTGGTAACAGCAGTCCTGAAGTCTCAGTTGCCATTATGGTTTCAGGACCATGCAGTTCATTGACCGAGGCTCTCATGTAACCATAAAATGGGAAAAGGACGGAATCCCAGGCAAACAGGCCAATGGGCAAGAGTTGCAGGTGACAGCCACAGGCTGTTGGATGGATGCTCCAAGCAAGCACAATGGAGTATGGCAGGTGGATGCCAGCAGCAGCAGCTGTGTACGAACGGGTGGGCAATTGCTGTTGGCAAGCACTATGGAGTATGGATGGGTGTACGGGTGCCACAGGCAAGTGCTGTGGAGCGTGGCAGTTGTGGGTCAATGCTAGGGTATGCTGGCAAGGGGTAGGTGCCATGAACAGGCAGGTAGGTGAAAAAGTAGCAGGAATTATTTACAATGTCTCCCTGGATTCCCCATTGATTTTGCTTGTGGGAAGCTGGCAGGGAAGGAAACAACTGGCATTCGTGTGAGTACAGGACGCTGTTGCTGTAACCATTGTAATTGTGAGCTTCTTGCTAAGTCCCTGAATCTACCATGGGCATCCTGTGATGGCTGGAACTTTGCAGACAGGTGATGAGTTCCCCCTTGTTCAGTGCCATCGTAACTTTGAACAGTTGCTAAACAAGAGAGAAAGCCTGAGGCAAGAAGACATAAGTTTCCTTATTTCAAATAGCTCAAGTGGTTTCTGCATAAATTTCATATTTGTTCTGATCTAATTAGTCATAATTAATTCCCTGCGCACGACAGATAAAATGATATAATGTTTTCTTTCCCAAATAGTGCAAGATTTTTGTGACTTTTTTTAAAAAAATCAATGTATACATTCTTGAGGTAGATTAATGTTGGCAAAAGCATACTCCCTGCACTTTGAGATTTCTGTACCTTGTTTCTCATCATTTTTAAATGATTTCTGTTGCTTTTTGTAGGGATGCTATTTAGGAAACAAATTACAAATTGATAACTTTAATGGTCTTTCCTAATTGTGGCAGTAACTCCAGACATTAAGTAATAGAATATAGGAGGGTATATTAAGACTAAATTCTATCATACATCTGAATAGGATGAAGGCAGAAAGAATACAGTTTAGGCAAGGAATGTTGTGACTAAGAGAAGATCAGTGTTCAGTGTTCGAGTCAGATTATCTCCAATAAATAGTTCTGTAGATATGTAAGTTTTAAAATATGTAAGTTTTAAAAACAGACAACTTGATTTTCACTCAAATAGGACACCCATAGCGCTTTGAGGTTTGAAAGCTTTTTTCAGCTACAAACTGGGTAACCATATTTTGAATCCTATTTCAGCAGCCTGACACACTCTTTTGTTATATATGCGTCCTTTTGAACAAATTCAGAACATAAATCTTGAACACTGAGGTTTAGCGTGTAATGTTTTTTGATAGCATGCAATGTTCATAACATGGTGTCCTACTTACTGCAGATACTCAGGAAGATACCCTCCATCCTAAGCTAAACCATGTTCCCCTGACCTGGAGATCTTCAGTGAATTGTGCTGTTTAGCCAATAATAGCCAGAGAATCAAACATTGATTCTCAATGTGTGCAAATCAAACATTGGGTAAAAATGTTGCCAAGTTAATCATTGGCACTATATGATCGCTATTTTATTACTGTTCCTGATAATACAGCCGAATATGATTATGTAGTGGAAATCTTTGGAGAGCAGTTTTGAAAATCTCTTGGAATGATGTGGGTGAAAAGGAATCATCCTGTCCATCTCTTCTTCCAGATGTTGTGCCAGCTGTCGGGGACAGTTCCCAGAAATAATGCTACCATCTCAGAGACGTTGTCGGTGGCTCTGCCCAGACTGCAGAGGTTGGTATTTCAAGTGATGAGATACAAGGGCTTGTTTTATTGTTGCTATGCTGGAATGGTAGATTACTTACGTTCCACTAAAGCAATTACAGGATTAACTGGCCATTCCCTCAGTAGGAAGTGTGGAGGGGGGAAAAGCTAGAAGAAGTTGCAGAATTGAGAAGGTGGGTAGGAACATCACAATGGTAACAGGCAGAGGAAGGTTTGGTGGGAATCTGGAGGTGGGCCATACCTCGGGATACCAGATCCAGTATTTGAAAGTGTACTCGCTGTCTGGCCTTTGGTTTCTACTCTTGATGCCTGCTCATCAGATCCTCAACAGCTCTCTGCTCTGGCTACCGCTGTTGAACCCCCTGATCAGTATGTGAAAAGGCTGCCCTCATTCATGATCTTACCAAGGCTAAAAGTGTCAACCTGGCATGCCTGAGATGTCCAGGTGGGCTCAGAGGGAGGTGTTCCTCTCTTGGAATTATGCTCACCTGGGTTTTGGGTTTTGCATTAACCAAGACCCA
The DNA here is from genome assembly GCA_032468115.1 of Grayia smithii. NCBI lineage: Eukaryota > Metazoa > Chordata > Lepidosauria > Squamata > Grayiidae > Grayia > Grayia smithii. The sequence continues at coordinate 21,074 of JANHFM010010534.1, read as the reverse complement.
GGAGAGGATAGATATAGGGGCTGTTTGTCTGACTTTTTGAAAGCTCTCAGAGCCTGTTCTCTGCAGATAATTGAATATAAAGTGCTGTGGTTGATGTTGGACTCTAAGGAATAACTGTTGTACTGCCCTCTCTGCTGCTGAGCTGCTTCCATTTTGGAGCAATGGGATTCTATCACTGATGTTGAAGTCCCTGTGGTTACTGGTTCTTGAGGATTTCAATTTGCCATCTGGTAATGTTGTGTCCAGAACATTTTAGGAGTTGATGGCCTCCATAAACTTGTTCCAAGCCTCCACTGATCTGACACACACTGGTGACTAAATGATCTGGGGCAATTGTCACAGGGCAATTGTGACATGATCTGATAGCGAAGGATTTTGACATCAATCTGTTGTCATGGAGAACTTACTCTGATTGCTTTCAGGCTTGCTTTTGTCACCCTTCCTGGCAAGGGGACAGGAACTACTTGATCAGCCTGCTCCAGGTGACTGATGGACCCTATGGATTTCCAGAAAGGCATTTTCTGTGAGGATCTGATGGGTGGTTAATCAAAGCCCTAGTCACTGCTTGAAGAAGGCAGGTGGCTGAGTGTTTGGACTTCATTGCTCTTATGTGATGTCTCCCTATGCCTCTCTTCCTTTGCAAGCACCTCTTTTTTTCTCGTGACTGAATGCGTGTTGAGCTGCTCATTAATATCTAGAAGGAAAGGGCTGATACAGATAGTTCTCAACAGCCACAATTGGGATTGGAATTTCTGTTGTAAGTGGTTGTAAGTCAAGCCAGACCCAATTTGATGACAATTTTTGATGGCAGTTGTTAAGCGAGTCACACGGTTGTTAAGCTTCCCAAAGAACATTTTTGCTCTGTTTGTTTTTGCTGAACACGGGCATAAAAGATTGCAAATCATGATCATGCGATGCTGCAAATGGTCATAATTGTGAGCCAGTGGCAAGCACCCAAACTGCAATCATGTGAACATGGGGGAGATGTGACAGTTGTAAGTGCAAGTTACAGATCGTAAGTCACTTTTTCCAAGGCTGTTGTAACTTTCAGCTACTGTTAAACAAAGGGTCGTAAGTCAAGGGCTACCTGTACTGCTGTGACAAAGGTGAAAATGCTACCCTTGACAATGAATGATGTAAATCTTTGTAGACAAAGATTGCAAAGCCATATCTTGAAAGCTTTTGTAGGAATGGATGCTTTGCTTTTATATTATCAACAATGATGTGGTTTCAGGTGCACTGTGCCACAGATTACTGAATATGAAATCCAGTTTCTAAATTTGGGCACCAGGGATCAGTTGGGGTTGCTATTATTAAATTAGCTTTCCTGCTGAATAGGAACTCTGTTGCTCCTATTCAGAGTTATTCAGCTCTGAGTTAGTGGTGGAATTTCCTTCGACCTTTTTTTTTCCTGGAAGTGGAAATGGAGATGGCTCATGGGCACTATGAAATTACTCAAATCGTTGATGGCCTGATGCACAGAGGAGGTTATGTCAGATCTGGTTCCAATGCATAAGTATGCCAGAGAATCCATATCACTTGTTTTCTCTGTTTGAACTTTCTCTCTGTTTCAGAGATAACAATTCTGTCAATCAGAAAGACTGCTGGAAATCTTCCTTTGTTTTCTTCTAATCCAAATATTTACTCCTGTTCTGCCTGAGAAGCAGGGCAATCTGTCACTTGTTATTGTGCCTAGTAACCTTTTGATTGATTGACTTCTTTTCTGCGCTGCTGAATTTGTTAGTAGACACTAAGACAATGTGTTTGTGTGCCAGCTTTACTTACTTATTTGTTTTGCCTCTTTCAGCTCAGAGAAGAGCTTTTAACAGGGAGCAAAGATATTTCAAGGTAAGATCAAAGACAGGGGTCCCCAACTCCTGGGCTGTGTCCCACAACTGGGCCTTAAGCCCTTTGGAACTGGGTGAATGTGCGTGCACGCATCCCCACTTGCATGAGCAATACACAAGCACAATGGCAAGTGTGCTCCATTTGTGTGAGCAGCATGTGCGTGTGCTCGTCCCTTGTGCAAATGGAGCTGCGCACGTGCATATGCTTGCCTACCACTCACGTGGAACCATAACACCCCCCCCCCCAGCCAGTCCACAAAGCTGGAAAGGTTGGGGAACTCTGATCTAAGGCACTGTCACACTTTCTGTTTTATTTAGAAAGTTCAAGTATGTGAGTATAAAAGGTACTGTGCTTAGTTATAAGTGTGTACCATATAAAAATGCTACTGCGACATTGTAAGATACAAGTATACATGTTAGTATTAGTCTGCATTTTTATGAGTGGACCCCTGTGTTTGCTATCCGCTTTGCAACTGATGAAAGAACGGTTTTATGGGAGATAGAAGGATAGAGCTGGAAAAATGGAAGAGCTGAAAAGTTACAATTCCCTCTCAAATTTGAAAATTGTTTGTTTGTTTGAATATATTAGAAGAGGCTTTCCCAGTGAGAGATGCTTTTGCTCTTCATTTCCTGTAATCTGTAGCCAGCATGAGCTCAACTAGAAGGTGCTCTGTTTTGGATTTAGAATATAGGTAGTCCTTGACTTACGACCCCAATTAACCCCCAAATTTATATTGCTAAGTGAGACATCTATTGTGATTTTGCCTCATTTTACGACCTTTCTTGCCACAGTTGTTAAGTGAATCATTGCAGTTGTTCTGTTAGTAACACGGTTGTTAAGTGAATCTGGCTTCCCTATTAGCTTTGCTTGTCAAAAGGTCACAAAAGGTGATCACATGACCCCAGAACACTGCTAACGTCATAAATAGGAACCAGTTGTCAAGTTGATCAAAATTTGGATCACATGACCAGTTGGAGGCTTCAGTGGTTGTAAGTGTGAAAAGCAATCACAAACCACTTTTTTCAGTGCCATTGTAACTTTGAACAGTCACCAAATGAACTGTTGTGAGTCAAGGACTGCCTGTACTAGAGTATTGCAGAGGTATAGAAGCATGTACTTTATCGATAGCAGCAGGGCTGAAGATTGAATTTTAAGATGAAAAGTTTAAGGTTTTGTTTGCCTCTTGGAGGAAGAAAGCTCCTAGGACCATGACAGAATATTAAGATAGAGCTATAAAACAAAATAGTCTATCTGGCAGGTTGTGCATTATGGTTGCTCCCATCTCCAGCCAAAATGTCCTAAGTAGTGTGTTTTGTAGAGAATCTTTGGCCAAGTTGGTAGAGGACCATGTGTAAATGATAACAAAAGTTATCATAACAAAAGAAGAAAGTGTGGATAATTGATGTGACAATACAATAAAAATTGCTAAAAATTGGAGAAGATCACAAAGTATCAAGATCTGAAAATCAAAATCGAAAGATCAGTTGTGGTGGTCCCAATGGTTATCCTCATACTGGGTGCCATACCAAAAAACTTTGGCCAGCGCTTAGAAAATCTTATGTATTGACAAAATTTCCATCTGTCAGTTATAAAAGGCTATACAGCTTGGATCCGCGCATAGATTACGCTGATACATTACAACCTCCTAGGTTCTTGGGAATAACTCGATGCCAATAAAGGCCAATATCTTGAAGAACTGACAACTGTGCCTTAAAATTTTTGTGTATATAGTAATAATTTATTAAATTTACATGCCACCTGTCTCATAGTGACACTGAGTAATTCACAATAGTTAAAAACACTTGGTGTCTTTAGCTTAGAGAGGTGGTGGGCTTCTTTTGTTTGGCAGTTTGACAAATTGCAGTTAAAGTCTTGATGTGAACATCCAGTGTGATGCTTTTGATGTGATCAGCCAGATAGGTGAAGTGTGGTGCTTTTGAGGTGATGGGGCCACTGAGGTGATTGCTTTCCCTAGAACCTTGTTTATCCCTACCCCTCTGCCCTTGCAGCTAATTGGCTGTGGTGTGTGCCAGGCCTGCCAGATGTCTCAGGACTGCGGCATCTGCAGTGTATGTGTTCTGCGAGCCCAAAGCCCCAAGTTCCACATTGACATCAAATGCTTGCTGCGCAGATGCTTGAAGATTGTCAAAAAGGTACCATAGGCTGCTTCCTGCTTTTCCTTCCCTTCCCTTCCCTTCCTTTTTCCATGGTTTGTGCTTTTCCTTGTTTTCTGCTGATTCTTTCCAGCCTCACATAGGCTTACACGTGGTCTTAAGCTTTAACAGTTGCCTCTCCTCCACTCTCATTCTGGTTTGCAGGGCCTTGATTGTGGCATGTGTCAGGCCTGCAAGATAACTGAGGACTGTGGGACCTGTGCAATCTGTTTGCGGAGGCAAAGACCTGGTATGAAACGTCAGTGGAAATGTCTCAAGCGCCGTTGTCTCAAACGCAAGGTGTGTGCTTGATCCAACTAGTTTTGAACTTCTTTAAAGGGAGTGGTTGAAGTAGCAATAGCAGACTTTTGTACCTCTTCATAGTGTTTTACAGCCTTCTCTAAGCGGTTTACAGAGTCAGCATATTGCCTCCGACAATCTGGCACCTCATTTTACCAACCTCAGAAGGATGAAAGGCTGAATCAACCTTGAGCTGGTTCAGGATCAAACTCCTGGCAGCAAGCTGAATTAGCCTGCAGTACTGCATTTTAACCACTGTGCGCCACCACGGCTTCTAGAACGGATATAAAAGAAAGAGAAAGCAGCACCAGCCTATTTCATTTAGTGAGAAGTCCTTTGCAAACTGAAGTTAAAAAAAAATCAAGATATGACTAAAGGCATATCTTAGAGGAACATTTCAACGTTTGTACTTCTAATGGACCATAGAGGCTTGGCTTAAAGCAAGAAAGCCAAATGGGAAGGACATATTTGATGTTTAGTTCTTGTTATGCAGGAGTCCTAGGTGTGGCCTGGCATGAACAGAGAGTCCAGTTCTTTCTGAGTCACATGATTATTCAGATCCCCAAATGATTTATTCAGCATGCCTTTATAGTTTACTTGAGTACATAAGGCGGAAGTACAGTCATTTGCATGAAAGTAGATAGAAGTAGATAAAAAACAGTCGCTACAATGTCATTGCTCACCAAGTACATTTAGAAAGAAGCGTACTTAGCAAGTCCATTGTGCCCTATCTGGTTTCCTGTCAAGCCTCCCTGAAGCTATGGACAAGTAGATGTTATTAAATTCATTTATTCTCTTTAATTCAGCCATTTCAGTGGAAGAATCTTGATCATCATAATCCCCCTTTTGATACTTTGAGCAAAGCGGAGAAATATCACTCGGAATATTTGAAGTTCAGTCGCCCTGTAGAATTTCTTAGGACAAGCCTGCATGTATACTGGTTTAAGATGTATACAAGAACAACAAAAAGAATTCAGAAGACTATGAAGAGTAAAGCTAAGAAATTTCCTTAGGCCTTCCCAACCAGACAGCCAATCTGAGCCAAGAAAATATCCCCAAGAACACTCCTGGGATGTCAACATCTGTGAATCTATTTGCAGTCTTTTCCAAGAGGTGAATAGTATGATTAATATCTACTTGATAATTAGAAATATAGTGACAACAGTAAGCATGTATAAGTGCACAATTCCCCCTCCCCCCTTACTTCTAACACAATGTCTAGAGCATGCTGGTTCTGGAGAACAACCTCCCTAATCTCATTTTATTCTTAATTCAGTTGGGACATACTCTTTATGGTCAAATTAAACATACTCTCTGACCAGTTGCCCAGTTGTACAATAGATCCTTGGTTCCAGTATCATGTGTTTTATAGTTGAAAAGGTTTTCCTGAACTGAATCCTGCACCAAGGTGTGCTTATTGCGGATCCAGTGGTTCTAGTCTTTCTGGTATATTATTCGAGCGGAGGGGATAACCATGCCCACTGTGCAAATTTCAGACAAATTTTCCAGAAAGTTGACCAATATTTATAAGCAAACGTACCATATCAGAGCCACCAATTGGGATATGAGCAGTTCAGCGGGCTTTGGTTCTCAGCATTTATATTTTCATATGCAACAACTCCCACATAGTGCCAATGAAATTGCATAAAATAGAAGGGTGGAGATCGATGTTCTTCCCAAAGGCCTTATGCCATTTTATTCAGTTGGTCTAATTATTGGTAGTATTGACCACCCAGATACTGTACAGTCCCACTGCTCATAAGCTTCCAACTTTGCCTTTGAGCTAGGATTTGAATGTTTCAGGCAGACAGTGGAACGATCTTGGGTTCGTGCTCCAAGTTTAATAAGAGTCTGTTTCTTTGGGTGGGAATGTGGGTACAAATCCAGCACTCGGTAACATTTAAAATTTTTACCCAGATTGAGGATATGCATATTGGCACTCCACAATCCCAATGATGGCACCAGGTATTGTTCACCCCTGTGAAGATGGACATGTTCCTGTGTGTGAACCTGGGAGGTATCAATAAGTCTAGGTTGGGCTTCATACATCTTGGCCTCTGAGGCTTCTAAGGCATTGTCTCTTCATGTATTTTTTATTCTCTTGGGTCCCTAGAGAGGGTCAGAGAATTCTGAATATCCTTAATCACCTCTATGTCTACACCCCAACCATTTTCAGTCTCAGTCCCATAGCACTAATAATCCCACCCGTCCTGTAGAGAAAGAAGACAAGAAGGCAGATGGAGACAAACGGGAAAGAATAGGAGAGGCCATGGAGCACAAATAAAAAAAAGGAGGTCAATGGCAGTAAAGAGCAAACAATTCTGTACCAAGAGAAGAAAGAAGGACCAAAAGTCCCTGAGCTGATAAGAAGCAATATAGAGCATTCAGCTCATATCACAAAGCATCCTGAAATGAAGCAACAACCACAGTAGTGTTTGAAATATAACAACCCAAAGGTGATCATCAGCACGGAGAGAAGATGCCTTCAGATAGGTGTGATGAATACAGGTCTGGACTCCAGTAACCAACCAATGGGTGGTGAGAAGAACAATATAAGGTCCCTTCCACTTTTCGGACAAAGGATCACAGGAATGCCAGGATTTGACAAGAACCTAATCTCCAGGGCAGAATAAGTGCACTAGGTGACCTAGAGTGGGAGGACAAAGAATATTAAACAGCTTCAGAAATGGAAGAAACATTGTTAATCAGAAAGTGAACATACTCTCGAACGACATGGTCCCTGAAGGAGTGAAGGGAGGTTGATATAGAACTATGATAAGCATATGGTCTGCCATATATAATTTCAAAAGGGGACAGACAGACACAATGACTGTTTGGGCCTAGCTCCGCATCCACAAGAGAGCGAGGGAGAGAGACTACACCCATCCAGAAAAGGCATCAACCAAAACCAGCAAATACCGGAAACCTTGTTTGTGGGGCAATTCAGTAAAATAGATTTTTCAAAAACTGTCTAGAGCAAACTTTTACGTAAGCTTACCCAACTGGCACTTCTGTGTTTTTCCTGGGTTTTTTTTGACAAACAACACGTTGCCTGACCACTGAGAGAGCCTTATAAAAATTCCAGGGTAAATATAATCTTTTAACAAAAATTCAGCCATGGCCTTGGAACCCCAATGTGTACTTGCATGTAATTCTCTTAAGAGAGCCCATAACTCAGGAGCCAGGAGAAGTTTCTTACCATCCTTCTGTCACCAATTCCCCTGTAATGAGCTGTGTGCCTATCCTGAGTAGTACATGAAGGGTGCAGCATAGGTAATTGGGAAGGAGTGAGTACACATACCAAGGGGAAAGGACCTGAAGCAGCAGACTTCAGCAAAAGCATTACCTCTGCCATGTTTACTGTCATCCTTGCATGGATCTTGCTTGGAAGCAGGATGGCATCCAGAAAGTTTAGCATATTAGGATCATATTTAACTGGGCTCCCCTGTGCAATTAACAAACCACACTCCTCCATAAAGTACCATGAGCATGTTGGAAAAATTTCCTGACAGTTAGAAGGGCAAACATCCTGACAGTGAAAACAATTAATCAGTGGAATGACTTGACTCCAGAAGTTGTAAATGCTCCAACGCTGGAGGTTTTTAAGAAGAGATTGGACAACCATTCGTCTGAAATGGTGTAGGATCTCCTGCTAGAGCAGGGGGTTGGACTAGAAAATCTCGAAGGTCTGTTCTGTTATTTTGTTATTCTGTTATCTACTACACCATAAGCAAATTTGCTATTGGTATGAATATTGAAAACTACATTATTTGATAACTCCGAGGATCTAGTCAAGGCAATAAATGCAGCCTTTTGAACTGAAGTCCCAATAGGGAAAGTTGATCCTTCTACTAACTGGTCCATGGTGATCACAGCGTAGCCAGCCTGTTGTTCTCCGTGACATATGAAGCTCCTGACATCTGTATACAGGTTCCTCTCAAAAGGGTGGTCTGCCAAATAAGTATGACCAGAAAACACTTTAGCTATAGTTTGCACATGATCAAGTGAGATGCCCTGTTCCAGTGGGGTAAAAAAAGGTGGCTGGATTAAATTGTGCGCTCCTTTTTAATGGAAAAGAATGATTGTTGAGAAGATCAGTCTGATACTTCACCAATCGACTTGCTGTTAGCCAATGACATCCCCCCCCCCCTTTAATTCTAACAATTTCTGTATGGAATGAGGAGTTTCAACCTCTATGGGGGCTCCAAATGTCAGTTGTTCAGCCCCAGACAATGGATGCAGCTGCCCATAGGCACCCTGGTCAGCCTTGGCAAGTGGGTCCAAGTTGCTTGGAAGAATACACTACAGGGTGTTCCCAACTACCAAAGGTCTGGGACAACAGCCCCGCAGCCATTCCTTTGTTTTCAGACACATACAATGTAAACAGCTTAGTAACGTCAGGAATGCCCGATGCACAAGGACTTTGTTGATGTTGTCAAAGGCAACCTGGCACTCCTGCATCCATTCAAAGAGTTCCTGATCAGAGCCTTTAGTAGCTTGCTTAGAGAAGCTTAGCCAAGAGGCGAAAGTTGGGACTCCAGATATGACAGAATCCAGCCATGCCCCCAAATCTTTGTAGCTGGTGTTTTTGTGAATAGGGAGACAGTTGCGAGAGGGCCAGGAGACATTTCTAACAAAACATTTTAGTTCATCTTTATTATGACACATATGATTCTATGCTTTTTGCCTTTTAGAATTTCTGCTGTTCTTTCTCAGGCTATTTCTGTACTACTTAGGCACTGAGGCATTTTCTTTCAATATTGTTGTACATAGTGTTATTCCTAATTGTGACTTTTTAGTTAGTTTGGAATGAGCCATGATTGGGTCTTCTGGTCTAAGAATACTATTAGTATAAACCAGATGGGGAATGCTGAAGTATATTATATTGCAATTCTGAAGGGGAATAGAAGTGTGTGGGGGCTAAAATAGAAGTTAGCTTCCTGAAACTCTTTGCTTTTATTTATAAAGATATGAGCTTCTAGTCTAACTTATATTGAAAAGCTCGAAGTCAGATGAGAAGTTAATTATTCATGAACATTTTCTATACAAGGCCTATTTGACTTAATAGAATTGATTTTCAAGTAAGTGGCAATATAACTGCAACCTCAGTTATGATTTCTAGAGGCTGAGGATAAACTGTTGGTGCCTGTTGTATCTTTTTAATAACCAGAACATTGTAAATAAGGTGGTGCTTAAGTGTTTGCGCGCCCTTTTGAATTTCCAATATTTCTGCATAAATATGACCTAAAATGCAATCTGTTCTCCATATGTCTTACAATTAAATAAAGAGAACTCGATTAAACAAATGAATCACAAACAGTATACTTATCCACTTATGTATTGAGCAAAATGATCGAAAGCTACATGTTCCCTTTAATGGACATCCAAGGGGAAACTAGAATTGCTTGTGAAGTATACCAAGATGAAATTAAAATTTCTGCATGCTGGCTGATTCCCTTCTCTCTGAAACATGCAGGCATGAAAGGAATCTTGGGCTAAATAATCCTTAAGGAAGAGTTCTATAAGGAACATTCCCTTAGGAATAGAGATCATTTTGAATTGTTGGTGCATTTGATATGAGTTCCAAAATCTGAGGGTGCCCATGGATTCCAATCTAACAACTATTTTATGTGCTCTAATGAATTTCTCCTGGCTCTGTAAAAATCTGTGCTCTGTATGGAAATGATCAGGAAATGTAAGGATTTAATTTAATCATACGTGGCTGCATTAACTGGAAATGCTCACCGCTGGCGAATGCATGATTTTATCCTGAACCTGAGATCCCTGGTCAAAGACCCCAATGAATACAGATTCCACAGGAGTGATTCCTAAAAATTAAATGTATCTGAGATGTATGTTAACCATGTCACTCTGGCACTAAATGGCTCTTGATTTTTCCAGAAAAAAATCTCACCCAAGAAGGACAGCTGCAGCTCGAAGAAAGTTATAGCAGTAAGTACCTGCTGTGTGACCTTCCTGGGGCTCGGCATTTGCTCACTTTCATTCCACTTCATTCCGTTTGGCTCTTTTGCTCTTCTGAACTGCTTGCATGATGTTCTATCACTGCGAACTCCAACATGATTTTTTTTTAAAAAAAATGAATCAGCAGCAAGAGATTGGCAAAGCAGGAATGATGCTACATCCTGGCAAACAGGATTATAAAGGGAACTCTCTTTCTCCCAAGCAACAACATCCCTTTTCATTGTGGAGTGCTTCTTAGTTCATAGTGCCTGTGCAAATTGGAATATGGCCTGTAGAAAGTGGCTTTATGCATGGCTTTCCATCTTTGTTTTTGGGGAGTGCGCATCTATGCATAGAATTTCTCTTTAACTTGCTACAACTTTGCCTGTGTTTCTTGGTTGCTCCCAGGAATCTTCAGTACAGAATGTCTTCACCCCAAAACAATGTGGGCAGAAAAAGCCAACTTTAACCACAGTGAGTGGCACTAGTTCTTCATGCAAATAAAAACGACAGTGAATGTTCCACAGGGATCTGAGTCTCCACTCCCAGCCCTGCCCTTACTTATATACGTTGATACTGGAAGTAGACCAGTTTATGAGGTGGAATTAATTTCAAGGATGATAAACGCTGGAAGGTTGTGCAACACTGTAATGTAATATTTGGACCAACAGGAGCTTGGTTTCTATGTCCTTTTCTGCCTCAAGTCAGGCACATTTCCTTAGGCTAACATTGGATACTACAAGGTTCTTGGGAAACAATTATATTGAATCTGACTAATAATGAATTTGGAGCTAGAAGTTGTTCAGCTTTGTGTGTATCTGTTCGTTGATTTTCCTCTATCTGTCGGAAGAAGGGAAGGGAAGGAAAGGGAAAGGAAGGAAGGAAGGAAGGAAGGAAGGAAGGAAGGAAGGAAGGAAGGAAGGAAGGAAGGAAGTTGCTCCTATTCCTGCTGATTTTTTTGCCTGCCGTTGGTCATTCTGTTTCTTATTTGTTTGTTTAGGTAAGGAAACATCTCTGAAACGATCACCCAAACAGTATGGGTTTCTAGTTCTTTATAAACTCTCTTTATAAAGCAGCTAGAGTTAGGAAAATGGTCTCACATTGTCAGTCTTCTAGGTCAGTATGGAATGCAACATATTGTTGTTATTATTTTTTGAATGTGCTTTATGGAGCATTTCCATCAGCACACTATTAACCTAATGAAAAGATTGAAGAGCTTTCTTATACAGATGTTTCAGACAAGGATCCTTCCAATATCTCTGAGCACGCTGACAATCTTCACTCTTATTTTCTTTGCTGTCTTCATTTCTTCGGCTGTCAGGGTGGGCAATTTCCAAAGGCTCAGTTGGCCTCAGGCCACCCCCACCGGAGGCAGTCTGCTACCCCAGTAAGTGGTCTGTATACCTGTTCTATTAGGCTAGTGTTATAATATAAATTGCCTAACATAAAATCTACAATTTATGTATGTGGGTTGAGCAGAATTGAATCACAACATACGCTGTCCTCATTCCCAAAATAAAATAATTCAGAATTATTTTTTTATAATGTTCTTCAAAATGCTCAATTGTTTAATCTGGAAATTGGCGAAACATATGAGTGGAAGAGCAATTGAAAATGCTTTCTTTTTTCCCCTGAACTAAGTGCAATAGATGGGGTATTTTTTATATAATTATAAAGCAAATTTTTTCTTACTTTCATTCCTTCTTATTTAGAAATTAATTTTCTCCCTTTACTCGTGGATAAAATTTTGAAAAACTTTCTTGATTAATGTTAAAAGATAACACATTTGGTTAGGGAAGGCAGTTTAGTCTTACTTCAGTCTCATATGTTTCCACTTAGATTGAAATTTCCATTTGCTAATTCCATCACTTGTTCTGTCTTGCTTCTTATTCTAGAAATGGAAACCTACCATACAAAGGGATCCTGGAGGCAACCCTCTTGTAAGGCATAGGGTATGTATGCAGTAGGGGAAAATATATAGCAAATAGGCTGGTCTCTCTTTCAAATTGAATAGTAAATATTCCTGTGGCATAGTGCTTAGGGATACCCAGATCCACTTGGACAGAGGAATCTTGAATGTTTTCTAGTGAAGGAATTATAAAATAGAGCCATCCACATTTATCGTACTATATATTTCTGCTCCTTTGAACAGTGATAAAATGTTCTGGCCTTTTCTAGTTTGGCGCAGACTGAAGTTATTTCAGTTCAAAATATTGAAGATATATTTCGGTCTAGTCCCTTAGAAATTATGGGAAATATTGGAATTTCTGAACCAAAAATACCGGAACATAACTTGTTTCCCCAAAATGGGAAAGAGAAAAAGAAAGATAGAAAATGTCAGTGGTCTTCAATGGAGAATTCTGAAGCAAAGAGGATTTCAGTACAGCATAATCTGGGATCTGAGACCAAGTTATTTACAGGTTTGGAGGGAAAGTAATATGACATTCATATGAAACTTGAAATAACATTTGATCTGGTTAGCTCTCTCATTATTTAGATGCATATTTGATTCAGGTTCAAGAAAAGACTACTCTTGCCTGTCAAGTGTTGCTTCAGCTCCAACTAACTCTCACTCATTTGGATTGTTTTGTGTTCTGGCTGAAACTGACAAAAGTTAGTATTGTAGTAGGATCCAGGTAGTTTCATAGAGTAATTGGTGGGACTTAAGATATCTCTAGAGTGACTGGATAATGTAGTGGTTAGAGTGCCGCCTGGGAGGTGGGAGACTGGGGTTTGAATCCTGGTTGATACCTACATTACTGATAATCTCTGGAAAAAGACCCCCTAATGCTTCATCTTCCTACTTCAGATATGAGAGTTAGGCAAATTAGAAAAGTCACACTGGCTCAGATGTTGTCTAGATTAATACAATCTGCGTCGGATGCTGAGGAACCAGGACAAAATCTGATAATTAAGTAGGCTACTGGAACAAACTATACATGGGTGAGACAAGAGAACCAGGAACTGATGGAATGCTACTATAACAGCAACCCTAATGAGAGAGGATATATGAAACCTATGAGGGAACTATAGATAAAAGACCTGTATCTGCACTAACTGAGAAACAGTTACTTACCCAGAGCTTCAACATAGCAAAAAGGAAACTGCTCGCACAACTTGAGGTAGACCAACTACACTTTACATCCCAGATTCAAGAACACCTTGAAGAACAATTGGATATGCAACCAACACCTGTAGCTGGAATGTAACTCTCATCCCCTTATTAAGAATAAGACTCAGCTAGTAACAAACAAACAAATAAACAAGGACATAACTCCCAAGCCCTATAGACTGCTAAACAAAGATTCGGCACTGACTGCTAGGCTAAGGAGATATACTACAGAAGCAAAGCCAAGAAGATAAAACACTTTATTCCCCCAAGAACTGTCCAAGGTGTACTTTTCAATTGCAGTGCAACCACATAGTGAACAATAATGAAAGAACATATGAGAGAAAGAAGATACATAACATCAATGCAAAGTGGCTGCAGGATTTGAGAACAGACCATAATTATCTTCCAGAATAGGAACCAGTCACTGTCACAGTAGCAGACATCCAGTAGCGAGTCAAGAACCTGAAGAATTGGACAGCACCTGCCCCAGATAATCAATACCTACTGGCTAAAAAAATTAACAGCAGGGCATGAATGCAGCCCAGACGAGCCAGCTGCTAGCAAGAAGTTCTTATCCAGACAGGCTAACATAAGAAAGGACACTGCTGATCATGAAATATCCTCTCTCCCAAGGGAACAGTACCAGCCAACTGCCAAACAATAACTAGCCTCCCCACAACATGCAAAATCCTATCAGGCATTATAGCTGCCAAGTTATAGGACCATATTGGGCAATATGTGAGCACAGCTCAGAAGGGCATTGGAAACAATACTACATAGAAGCTCAAAACACTAGTTGCTCATAGAAAGAACAATCGCCCAAACCCAAGGTTTAGAGAGACCAGAGAACAGCCTTCACTGTTTGGACTCAGTGCCGCACACATGATTCTATGAATTCCAGGTACTATGTAAAGTCAACATAACATTAAGGACCTTCCTCAAGAACTCAGTGGGACTGTTGAAGACAACGTTGGAAGTCAATTCAAGAAAGTTTTCACAAGTATGTCATGTACCAAGGTGATGCCCTGTCCATGCTGCTGTTCTGCACAAGCTTGAAACCCCCCTTTAGCCAGATAATCACAATGACTGGATATGGATACAAGTTCAAGAGTGGAACTACCATTAGCTACTTCCTCTATATGGATGACATAAAGCTCTGTGCTAAGAATGAATAAGACATCAGTTCACAGATCCACCTGACATTGATCTACAGGGAGGACATTTAGGAGGTCGTTCAGAGAAGTGGCTGGATCATAGTAAAGAGAGAGGAGATAATTAAGACTGTAGTGGGGTTACCAGTGGACCACATAGCAGGCATATAGACCAGCTACATGTACATTGGTATCCCACAGTGATGCCACAATGAGAAGGCAAGGAAAATAGCAACATCCAAATACCATCGAAGATAAGGCAGATTATGAAGAGCAGCTCAATGTGAAGAACAAGACCCACATCATCAAGACATACACCTGACGCTGGTCATCAGGTATTCTTCCAATATAGTGGATTGACCAAAGGAGAGTATGGTAGCTGGCCATGTTGAGACCTGGAAGCTCTTTACAATATATGGAGATTTCCATCCCAGCCCAGAGACTACATCGGATGGAAGGAAGCTGGGCTGGATCTAGTAGTCCACAATCTTGGATGAAACTCAGAGCATCCAGGAATACCTCAGTAATATTTCACCAAAGATAAGCTGCTGAGAGAATGCCTGAGGCAGAAGCAGACATGGGAGGAAGATCAAACAGAGGAAGTGTCGGGGCAAGACAAGACCGTGGATGGGATGTATCATTTACAGATAGTGTGATGGCCAACATTGGGAAATTCTACCAGTGGCTGGAAAAGGCTGGAGTAAAAGACAGCACTGAGGCACTGATATTAGCAGCAGAAGAATAGGCACTAAAAAACCATATCCAGAGAAGCAGGGGCCTACTATACTAAGGACCCAAGGTACAGACTCTCTGTATCTACCGGTACTAAACAGCACCACCAAGTAGTTGGCACTGTATACAGGAACATCTGCACAGTGTATGAACTAGACCCTCCCAAGCCTGATGGAAGATTCCACAGAAAGTCATGGAGAATAACAGGGCTAAGATCACGTGTGATTTCCAAATTCAGATACATAGGCAGCTACTGGCCAGTCAACCAGAAATCGTGATAGTAGACAAGGAGCAGAAAACCGTGATGGTGAGAGATATAGCAGTACCAAGTGACAGCGACATCAGGAAGAAAGAATATGAGTAGCTGGAGACATACATGGGCCTGAAGGAGGAATTAGAGGAACTAGGATTTGGAAAAATAAATGCCAAATTGGTCGCAGTGGTACTAGGCATACTTGGGACTGTGACTCCTAGGCTGAGAGAGTATGGCTCCAACAGATTTTTAGGAACTGCTAAGAATAGCCAGGGTGGGCTTTGCAGCAGTAGAGGAAGAGGCATCCCAGTGTGCTGTACTTGAATCTAAAACAGCCCTGTTCAAAATGTATATTAAAGGGGGAGAGGGAACTTCTCATTCTTCCAAATCAGTTACCTTACTCAGGTAGTCCTCAACTTAAAACCGTTCGTTTAGTGACCAAAGTTACAAAAGCACAGAACAAAGTGATTTGTGACCGTTTTTCAAACTTTTGACCATTGCTGCATCTCCATGGTCAAGTGATCAAAATTTGGATGGTTGGCAACTGGCATGCATTTATAATGGTTTCAGTGTCCCAGGGTCACGGGATCACCTTTTGTGACCTTCTGACAAGCAAATTCAATGGCAAAGCCAGATTTGCTTATCAACTTAACAACTAACATAACAAGTTAGTAAGTTAAGTTACTAACCTAACAACTGCAATACTTCACTTAACAACTGTGGCAAGAAAGGTCATAAAATGTATTTATTTATGTAATTTAAATTTAAATGAGGAGAAATACACTTAACGGTCTCACTTAGCAACAGAAACTGTGGGCTCTATTGTGGTTGTGTGTCGAGGATTAACTTACATGGTTAAAATCTAGATGGTATTCATAAAAGGCGTCAAAATCACTGTGCTGCTCCATAACTCTTCTTGGAATCCTCTTCCCTAATTAGTCCTTTACTCATTTCATTTGGCTATGCTGTGATACAAGGCATGTAATGCTGGGTCTTTTTTGTACTTCAAAGTACACCACACACAAACCGCAGAGAGAATCTTTCAGTGGGAGAAGAATGCTGCAATGTTTTCCAACTTTCTGAACTAAAAATGTCTTGGGGAACAAGTAAGAATCTCAAGTCCTCCCAACCACTAACTTATGTTGGGTTCCTCCCAACAGAAGAAGCAATTGGGAGTGGCGAAAGAGAGGAAGAAAGTGGGCCGTCCTCCCAAGCATCCTGTGGCTAAACTCAAGAACAGTGTGGTAAAATGTGTTTCTTTTTTGGTTTTCGGATTTATCTGGAACATGGTCAATTTTGAGTTAACAGGTTGGGCAAACGGGTTAAATAGGTGAACTCATCAGCTGATGAGGACTAGGTGAATCCACTACAAAGCAAGTCCACACTCCCAGATGAAGTGCAAAACAGATTCTTTATTGGGATCCAATGGGCTATGAGTGGGAGGAAGGAAAGTGAGTAGCTATAGAACTTGCTTTGTAGAGTTTTGTAAGTCTGTCACTCTCCGAAGAGGCAGAGACAGCAATAAAATACCTGATCTAATTTCAATAATCTTAGAACAGTAATTCTTGACAAATACGTAACGTGAGAAAGAAAAGGAAGATCTGAGTGTACAGAGTAGACTCCTACAGTCCTTGGAGGTTGTTACTTTTCGTCTTAATATTTAGGTGATTCTTCCAGGTAGCACCTGGTTATAGTAGACCAAACTAGCATGTTGAACAAGTTGAGTTTACATAACTGTGAGCAGCTAAAACTTGATATGAAGGTCTGTGTCCTTATCTCAATGATGACTGGTATAGTTATAGCAAGTAAGGAATATTGCAGCTATCTTCTTCAGAAGTATAGTTTTGAATCTCTGTTTCTTGTTAGATTGTAAGAGCTACGTTGGTCATTCTGGGTTCAGGGAACAATTTTCATTTCCTTGATTTTCTAAAATTTACTAAAACAACTGTCTTCATAGTTTAAAAATTCCTGCAATACCCAACAGTTCTAAGATTTCTGAAAAAGAATAGAGTTGGTTGAATTGTCTACCGAGATTCTCAGTCATCCAGGTGATGGTTTCCCAAAGGTGATTTTTTTAAAGAGGACTTTTTTGGTTTTTCCTTGAAGATGTTTCGCTTCTCATCCATGAAGCTTCTTCAGTTCTGGGCTTTTTGAATGAGAAGTGAAATTTCTTCAAGGAGAAACAAAGAAAGTCCAGTTGCCTCTTGAAAAAGCATGTTTGGGACAGCCATGATCTGGATGACTGAGAATCTCCATAGACATTTAGTTGTGCAGGCTAGTTGAATTGTTTATGCTTTAATTTCATTTGAGATAGATTGATTTCCTAATTCTCACATAGTACAGAGTTTATAAACTTTGTGCCTTTTAGAAATAACTGGATTATTTAGATACTGTACTAGGCTTTGCAGCATATTCTTCTTGGCTTGATAGCTCCCTTTTTCTCCTTGTAGCATTCCTCCAAAAATCAGCAAAACCAGAAGTGTGGTGAATGTGAAGCCTGTCTGCTGAAAACAGACTGTGGCCGCTGTGATTTCTGTTGTGACAAGCCCAAATTTGGAGGACAGAACCTCAAGCAGCAGAAGTGCCGGTGGAGACGGTGCCTGCAGTTTGCAATGGTTGGTGCACCTTCTCATTTGTTTTATTGTGTTCTCTATCATCACTTTGCTACTTGCTATCAATAGAGATTTCTTTTCATAATGTAGTACCGGTATGTTCTATTTCTCTATGCTAAGTGTGGGTATCAAGAGCTCCTACTAACAAAGCCTTGCATGTTATAGGTCTTGTTGCAGTATGTGCATTTTGTTCAAAAGCATATTGTCTAATTGTCAGATCTAATGTCTATATTGTCAGGATTGATCAGCTCTGGTTTCTTTATTCCAGTGATGGGCAACCTGAAATTGATTGTTTATAAATTTAATTTAATTTAATTTATTAAATTTATATGCTACCCTTCTCCCGAGGGACTCAGGGCCGCTCATACCTCTAAAAACATACAATGGAAAATTTTTTAAAAAATTAAACCATAAAAATGACAATTTGAAATTTAAAACATCAATAAAATCAGTAGTCAGTGCAGGCCCGCTTGATGAAATAACCATGTCTTCAAGTCGCGGCAGAAGGAGTAGAGGTCGGGGGCCGTCCGGAGCTCCGGGGGCAGTTCATTCCAAAGGGTCGGCGTGCCCACAGAGAAAGCTCTCCCCCTGGGGGCCGCCAGGGGTCATTGCCTGGCCGACGGCACCCTGAGGAGGCCAACTCTGTGGGAGCGCACTGGGCCCTGGGAGGATGCCAGTGGCAGCAGGTGGTCCTGCAAATACCCCGGGCCTAGGCTATGTAGGGCTTTAAAGGTTAATACCAGCACCTTGAATCGCACACGGTGAAGGTGAATAGCAGATTCTAATTGATTTGTATTTGAAATCTTTTGTTTTAAGGTTGATCTGATAGCAGTGACAAAATAACACAACAGGATAAAGCCATCATATCATTTTCCCTTGTCATTAGATCAATTCCTGCATTAAAATTGCCAGACAATATTCAGTGTGTTATAGGGAATGCAGTCAGTAACTCCACTATATATGTTCCTGTTTTAACCCAAACAGACTATCTGTGATCACATGCACAAAGGGAGAATATGTACATTGAGTAACAGTGGTGGACTCATTAACTTCAACCAGTACTGCCACTGTATGCACTTCCTGTGGTTTATGTAGATTGATCACGTGAATTTAAAGGAAGGGGGGATTTATTTATTTATTTTATTTTCTTCTCTTCACATTTTTGAACCACCCATCTCTCTTGGGGAGACCCTCTGGGCAGTGTACAATAAGCTTAAAATATAAAACACCGTCTAACAATTACAAATTTAGAAAATGTAGAATTTAAAAGGAGTCAAAGATTATTAAAATCTGTTAGAAATTAATTAAAAAGTCAGAGGGCTCTCGGCACTAACCATAATGGGACAAAGACGGTTCCATAAGTAGCCTGGCCCCATGCCATGTAGCGCTTTATAGGTCACAAAGGAAACTGGCACCAGTGGAATTCTTTAGATCAATATGTTTTACAGCATTTAAGAGTGTGTTCCTTTCTGTGTCTAAAAGCTACTGTGGGAGAAGAACAAGTTTTACCTGGCAAGATTTGAGATTGATTTCAAGTCTAGAAGAATGACATGGAAAAAGATATTATACTGGATAGACAAAAGAAACTGATATCTTAATGATTATAAGAGATCTACAAATAACAAACTAAGAAAATGACCTGGAAAATTTTCCTATATTGGTTTTATAGAAGAGGTTTGTTAAAGCTTTGAAGACTTTTGTGAGAAAGGGCAAAGAAAAAATAAAAGGAAATCATATTCTAGAAACTATTTAAAGGAACTCCAGATTACGATTGCTAGAAGTAAAAGTAAGGAATATAAAGTTGATTTATTTGGTCAAGATTAAAATAGATACATTGTTATCATTTAATGGACTTTTGATGACATCAGGATGGAAATGACGACATTTTAAGGACTTGCTTATAGATAAGAAATGGGAGATAGGTCGAAAACAGGCTCCCCCAGTCCTCCAGAGGTCAGAAACAGCTCATTTCCGGATTTCTGGGCTGCCCATTTTTTGCCAGAGCCTCCACGCAAGCACATGGAGATTCACGGGAGGGGAAGGGCGGTGTGGATGGGGCCAGCTGAAAATCAGATGGCTAGCAGGAGGTGCGCGTGTATGCGTGTTGGAGCTGATCTGTGGCAACAGCTTGTGTGTCCGCAGAGATGGCTCCGTGTGCCACCTGTGGCACGCGTGCCATAGGTTCGCCATCACAGGTCTAGGGCATTTACTGTCTTTATTGTAAGATTAGGGTCTTGATTGCCCATCTAGAGAAGAGACATTAGAAATGCTTTTCTAATCTGAACTATTTGTGAATTCTAATCCAAATTACCAATCTGAATCCTGCTTTCTAACTTGAAATGTGTAGCTTTCTTTGCAGGCAATTTGGAATGGTCAGGTATAATAATAATATAGTTTTCAGGTCCAGCATTTTTGACTTTTTAAAAATAGAAAAAAGCAGTGGTTTTCAGTCAGAAGACATACAAGCCATCACCCTTTCCTATGGTTATGTAGACAAGAAAATGAGGCCAAGGACTGAAAATGACATTCATCTTAATATATTTTTAATGGGCATTGAGACAATTTGTAAAGGTAAATTTCAACGTATCTTAATTGAATATGTAATTTTGAGATGATGTATTATATCTTGGGACTTGAAATCATATAAGAAATAACCTGTTACATGCTGCTTAGGATAGCATCCTAGCCAATAGGATCCTTTGGCTTTTATCCTCCAGTTCAAAGAGGTAACCAGGGCCTTATTCTTCTTTGGGCTCTGGTAGGCAAAGCTGATTTTTCTTATGTTGGAATTTCCAATGTTAGGGCAACCTCAAAGGGCCTATAAGCAGAAACGAATGGGTGGGGAAACAAAAACATTTTCCCTGTGCTTGGGAGTAGCAGAAAGGTAAATTAAAGAACAAGAGCTGTTGAAGGGACACCAGGCCTTTTGCCTGATTGACTTGTTAAATGTCC
>JANHFM010010524.1:276252-289515 GCA_032468115.1 Grayia smithii | reverse complement strand
GCAGTATCCTTCCCCTGCCACGCCCACCAAGCCACGCCCACAGAACCGGTAGTAACAAAATTTAGATTTCACCCGATATGTGCGCTTCTGCGCATGCGCATATCATCCGTGATGACGTTGGGGCAGGTGGATGGAGCCTCCCGCCGCCATTACTACCGGTTCACAAGAACTGGACCAATCTGGGAACAACCCACCCCTGCTACAAAAGCCTTTTTGGTTGCAGTTTTGAATTTCTAATGTAAGTACCCTTTCTGAATAAATATGTTCTTGTGAAAATACACAAAATGAACATTTATACCTGGGGGATTACCTGTATTGTTCTGTTCACTTTTTCCTACAAATCCTTTCTTCAAAATTTTCTTGCTTGACCTTAACACTGTCTAAGAAGGCTGGGAGATCAAATAACCACTACTTTTGATTTCTGGAATCTTATAAAGTTCTAGAACCAAAACGTAAAAGTTGGGCAACTTCCTATATTTACTCCTGTCACCTGGATTGTTCACTGAGAGCTTCTTAAACCTTTTTTGCCAGTAATATAATGCATGTGGTTTTTCCTATGCTATGTTAGAATAGGAATAAACTTTGTATTGTGGGCTTGCAAACTGAAGACTGCTTTGCCTCCAGAAAATAAATCATTAACAAGTTAGGCTTTATTACAAAATTGTATGGACCAATTCAGCATCTAGCCAAGGATTCTGTTCTCAAAATGGTGACCCATGAAAAGAATTATCCTCTCCCAAGCTATTTTCTTAATATGCTACCTGACACCACCATCAATGGGCATTAGTGCTAAAAGTGATAATCAGATGCTATTTGACACATTCAAAGAGGCACTGGCAAATAGCTGGGCAAGCCAAATGCCTCTTAAGGTCATAGGCTAAGAATCAAGATGAGCAAACTGTGCAAAATGTAGTGCTATTATTTAGCAGTCTTAGGAATTGCAAAGTTTTTGGTGCTGAGTTTGGTTGTTTGCTTCTCAACGACTACAGGTATTTTTCTTTCTTTTTTTCTTTCTTTTATTCATAAACATTTTGAATACAGTTTATTATCAGGGCATATCATTTACAAAAGAAAAATAAGAACAAAAAATATTTATACTGGTAACAATAGTAATAATGTAACAGAATAATTTTGGCTAAATTTCTCTATATTAGCTTATTTATAACTGTTAATTTTATTGGTATAATTATAAACCATCCTTATATTCATAGCAATAATCTTTCTTCATCTAATTTTTACCTCTTATCTGTAACCACTCATAAAATCTATATCAAGTAATATTCTGTGTTGTCTTTTATTTTTAAAGTCAATCTGTCCATCTCTGAACAGTCTAATATTTTCCAAATTGCATCCTCGTCTGATGGGTGTTCTAATTTTTTGGGAAATACAGGTATTCTTTTCTATTCGAGTCATTTAGGAAATTCAGAGGCAAAGTGGCGTTTGCACAGAATAAGATTGCTGCGCCTGCCACCTTCTCAAGAACTTAACATGTTGCTTCTAAGCAGTAGCTGTAAGGACGATTTCTTCTGAATGGAAAAATTCTACATCACAGGAACAACATTCTTGGGAACAAAAGGTGATGCATTGGAAGTTTGCTACATCAGTCTATGCGAGTTATAAACACACAACTGGCCAACCCACAAGTGTCTCCATGGGTACTGTACTAAACTACAGCTTTCAATCCCAACTACCCAATCACATATTGCTCATTATGGAGTTGAGAGTCTAAAAATCTGGAGGCATCTTTCCCGCTCCCACAAGTAGCTAAGAAGCTTTTCTTCCTCCATGAACCCCACCATTCCCTTCACTGACAATATCGGATTGGAAAACCAAACCTGGGGAACATGCAGCAATGGCAAATTCACAGTATATACACAGTTGAAGTTTGACTAAATATAAGCAAGTGTGGGTTCCCTATATATTTTATTCACACATGGCACACTCAAATACTTAAGATTAGTTTTTATCTCAATGTCAGTTAGTAACCAGGAGCCATTTTAATGTTTATAACCAAGGTAATCACCAGTTTGGTGCAATGAGAGGAAAACTAGAACTTAACTTTTACTGATCGCTTTTAGTATTATTTCTTTTGTAAATAAAATGTGATTTTATATAACAACAAATAGTGATATCTATACAAATATTAGTTTATTTTGTAGTGATTTGCAATTGTTTCTCAAGATTAGGTTAAGTTTTATATATTTAATTAATCAATGAAATAATAAATTTTAAATCAATTGTAAATATTGTTTAACTGCTGATTTTTTATTTCCCATCCACTGTCTTTTCTCATTTTCTTTTCTTGTGTGTAATCATTTATTCTTTAAATGTTTTAAAATAAATTTGTAAGGCCATCATTTCATAGCAGGACTGCAAGGAATCGGAAAAGGACACAGCAAAACAATCAGTTTCATGATTTTATTTTACAGTCAGAAAAGGGGAAGCCAATGATTTCAAATCTGTTAATCCAGATATAAGATATATAGACAAATCAATTTAACAAAAGTCTTCTCTAAGGCAGGCTGAGGGGAGAGGAATTGGGGCAGAGAGAGCAGTGAAGGAATCACACACACATTCACTTGGTCCCAGTTCTAGTACAACTTTGGGACTCACAATAGCCAGCTTAGCAAGGTAGTTGAGCTGGCACACACCCATCTGACAAGCAGAGGAGAAGCTCTGTAGACTTTCTACTTCTGACTGCCAGATTAATGGGATTTTGCTGGGGACAGTTGGACTGTTTGGGCACCATGAAGAAAAATAATCTAATCAAGGCAATAATAAATACTGACAGGCCAGGCACATGATTTCAAAGGCAGACCAGACACATAAGGCATTCTCTGCTCTTGAATATTTGTCCATAACAAGCTCTTTGTTCAGATCAGGTGAGGCACAGCTCAGTTTAGGAAAATGCCCTAAAAATCGGATGCTACCCTGGGACTTTAGTACTCTGCACCCAGTTGGAGTGACAGAACAGAGAAATGGCAATGGTACTAGTAAATGTCTGCACCTACCAACAGGTCACCTCTCCCTAACTCAGAAGCAACGGTTTCTCTGGGAACAGAGAACCCAGAAGGATATTATTGTGAGCTGTCCTTAAACTCTTAAGAGACGTGAATTTAGGAGGAGGCTTATCTGCCTAGAAGATGCAAACTGGAAGGAAGGGAATACATGAATGGGACCAGGAAACATATAAAAGGGAAGAAGGTTGGGCCCCTCCCTGGAGGATGCATGTTATGTTACAAACATTAAGGCATCATGGTTACAGGAAAAGTATCACAAATGGAAAGGCAACCCACATCCCCCAAAGAGAAAATGTAGGCCATGAACATGACTAAGCCTGGGAAGTGCCTGCTACCCCAACTGTTTCCAGCCTGCATGGAATGACGACTTCTTGGCACCTCACCCTTTGCTCAGGGACGGCAGGGTGGGGGGGTTTTCCCCCAATCCTTTCCCCTACAGACAGAAATGTTGCTTGCTTCCCCTTTACCACTTGCCTGAAATGTATTGAAATGGGACAGCAGCAGACCTCTTACTCAAGGTCAGAAAGGGATAAGAAGCACTTCTGCCTCTACGTTTGGGAGGCACAAGGCAGGTTTGGTCATTGTTATTGATTCTCGGGAGGAAATACATTACAGGGCATTGAGCCAAAAAGGTCTTCCTGGTGAGCTAAAAATGGGAAGGGAAGGTTGTCCAATGCCAGCACTTTGGTACAGGGAGGGGTTTCTACTGTAGCCACTGTCTGAACAACTCTTGGGACTTGGCATTGAGAGAGCTAATCTTTCCACTCCTTCTTGATAGTCAGGTTCCACTCCCAGGAAAGGTGGTCCGTCTTATCATCATCTGTAAATTTAGATCGGATGTTGTAAGTGCCCCGGGCCAGCATGCCCTTTGGGGCTTCCTCTAGGGGGGTTAGGAACTCATACTCCTCAGCCCGTGGCCCATAGCTTCCAACCATATAGTCAGTCTTGTCAACTGGAAAGAGAAAAACAGCTGTAAGGCACGAATGTCAAGAATTAAAAGAATCATTGGTAGCTGGGCAGTGCGAACTGTAGAAATGAGATCAAAATGCACTGACAGCTGTCATATAAACAAATCCGTGCTACCTAGAACAAGAGCAGACCAGAATTGAGCTTTATTTTTCTATGTGCTCAAGTGTCCGGATTTCTTTTAAATCCAACTTTATTCTGAAGTCTTAATATCCATTTCTGGATATGGTCCATCCATCGTTCACCCTTCTTCTGAAATCTAATTCTTATCTTTAAGTCTACACCCATTGACATTTTGCTCTGCTATTGTGGATGCTTAATAAATTTTAAACAAGTATTTCCAGTCCCAAACTGTGTCTTCAGGGGTTCCAATAAAAAAACATGCCTCAGAAAGTGTAGCCATTTCTAGACAGACTACTGGATGGATTTAAAGTGCCCTTATTTTTGTCAATCAGCAGAAAGTGAAAATGAAAGTGTTTTCCTTCTTTTTATAGTAACTCTTCTATCAGCTTGTTCTAATTGGGTGAAACAGATTCAGCTCAGAGAGAACAGCAGTATCAATGGATCATCACACTGAAGAAAAGGTGTCAATGCATCTTTAATTGAAGAAAAACCAAAAGGCACCCAAAGCAGTTGAGGGTTATATGTTATTTTGCTATTCCACCTGTTTTTGGCTGCCATTCAAAAACAAATTAATTTCCACTCCATTAGGCAAATACCAAGTTTTGACTCTACTTTGCAGCTCCTTTCAACCTAGACTAGGCACTACTCTTGGGAAGACACAAAGCTACTTCTCAAGTACAGCATAAAGAATAGAGCGGACACTTACTTTTTACTCCTTTCCTGAATGTGTGTTGAATGTACTTGAGCCCTGAAACAATCTCCCTCTTTACCTATAATGAGCAAGAGTATATAAAATCAATACACACCTTTTGGCCAAATGCCTTCCTTCAAAACTATATGCTGAATTATTCATAGACTGACCATTCTGATAGACACTACAATAATTCAAAAGGAGATCTTACCTGAAAAGAGATTTTTATCCGGTACTCTACACCTTCCTTCAGCACAAATGATTGTTTCTTGAAACTCTCCAAATCACCTGAAAGGAGAAAATAGGAATTACTTCTTCCAAAAGATACAAAACTGACAAGCAAACCTGTGCAGTCTCTTCTATGTGCGATATTAGCTTTAAAGTTTGATTGTAATCACCATGGAAGTGAACCTTTAAGTCAGTAACATGCTGTTCATGGGCACCTATATGAACCAGATGGGAAACTAAATAGAAAGCGACATGCAACAAAGCAAAATATTTGTCTCTATTATAATTATTTGTATAATTATTGTATAATTGTATTAAATATAATTGTATAATTATATTAAAAATTGTATAATTTTTGTCCCCGCAAAAGTGGCATTGGAAAGTTAGACAGGATCCTGATAGTCCCCTCTGTTCCTGTGGGAACTGCACTGGCTGCTGATTTGCTTCCGGGTCCAATTCAAGGTGCTGGTTCTCACCTTCAAAGCCCTACATGGCTTGGGACCAGGTTATCTGAAGGACCAACTTTTCTCAATTAAAGTGGGGAGGCAGGGAATGCTATGGGTCCCCTCTGCAAAGGAGGTCTTACTGGCAGGACCAAAAAGAAGAGCCTTATCTTGGGCTTTACAGAATAGATAAAATGTGATTTCCAGAAGAATAGCAACCCTTATTGGCTTTTTGTGCTGCAACAGATTAAGCAACTTTGGACATCCTCATGATTTAACAATGTATTAATACATCAGATTAAAGTTTGTTTTATAAATCTGATGAAGTTATCCAGAAAACTGTACATCATAAATGTATCTGCCTTTTAAGATTTACCTCTCAGGTTCAACTCCAAGGGACCAGGAGCACTTGCACAAACCAAAGTCAGTTTTGTTACCACCACATTGGGACTAGAAGGATCTGTAATGGAAGAGAAAATATACCTCAGATAAAACATCAAACCTTCTCTGCCTTCATTGCAACAGAAATGTATGCTTAGAAACCAGTAGTGAAATTCAAAATTTTTTACTACCAGTTCTATGGGCGTGGCTTGGTGGGCATGGTGTGGCTTGATGGGTATGGCAGGGGAAGGATACTGCAAAATCTCCATTTCCACCCCATTCTGGGGCCAGCCAGAGGTGGTATTTGCTGGTTCTCCAAACTACTCAAAATTTCCATTTACCAGTTCTCCAGAACCTGAATAGCATCCCTGTCCTGCAGTTGGGGATTTTAATATCTATAACCCAGAGTGAGCTGGGATAAAGAAGCCCATGAACTCATGGCCTGCATAGCCTTGTTCCAGATAATGTCTGAGTAAATCCATATAGGAAATTTTCCATTATATTTTTTCCTCCTAGAGGTTAACTTGTGATCAAAAGATAAAGGACATTGTTATTAATCTTTTGTTGTGATCGCATCATTTCCTGATACAGATAGCTCATCTTGTATAGAGATATAATGGGGTAGGGCCAATTAAGATGATCTGCCCTTGATCTTATGGATCAGCATGGATTCTGGCACCAGAACCAGTGAGATGGTTCTTCCCCAGGTGCCTGATGGACCCGGAGAGGTTCCTGACGGAGCTTGGGTCATTTCCTGCTTCCCTAACCCACGACTCGGCTGAGGCTCTGGTGGCAACCTGGGAATGGGCCGCGGCTGGGGCCTTGGACCAAGTTGTGCCTTTGCGGCCTCTGACCTGACGCAGATCCCGAGTGGCCCCATAGTTTTCCATGGAGCTCCGGGAGATGAAGCTTAGGAAAAGATGCCTGGATGGCTGTTGGAGATCCTCCCAATCTGAGTCTGACTGAACACAGTTAAGAACTCATATTAAGTCTTATCTAGTGGCGATGGAAGTGGTGAAATGTGATTATTTCTCCGCTCTCATTGCATCCACAGAAAACCGCTCAGCGGCCCTGTTTAGAGTGACCCACTCTCTCCTCAATCAGGGAGCGAGGGAGGACCCCTTACAGGGCAGAGCTGATGATTTTGCATAGTTTCTGCAGGATAAAATCACTCAGATCCAGATGGGCTTGGACTCTGACTGGGCAGAGTCTGGCAAGGAGACGGGAGCAGGTCTTGGTGGTAACATCTGGATTGAGTTTGACCCTATGTCTGTGGATGATGTGGACAGGATTGTGGGCAGGCTGGGTGCCTCCACTTGTTTATTGGACCCATGTCCCTCCTAGCTTGTTTTGGCAGCCCGTGAGGTGACTAGAGACTGGATCCAGGCAGTTATTAATGTTTCTTTGAGGGAGAGGGTCTTCCCCACTGCACTTAAGGAGGCGGTGGTTCGACCTCTCCTCAAGATGCCTGCCTTGGATCCAGACTCCCTTAACAACTACTGTCCTGTCTCCAACCTTCCTTTATAGTGAAGGTTGTTGAGTTCGTGGTGGCACACCAGCTGCCACAATTCCTAGAGGAAATGGACTATCTAGACCCGTACCAATCAGGATTCAGGCCTAGTCACAGTATGGGAACGGCATTGGTCGCCCTGGTAAATGATCTCTGGCAGGCCCGGGATAGAGGATATTCTTGACCTACGTGACCTCTCAGCGGCTTTTGATACCATCAACCATGGTATCCTACTGCGATGGCTTGGGGGGTTGCGGGTAGGAGGCACTGTCTTACAGTGGTTCTTCTCCTACCTCTCGGGTTGTTTGCAGTTTGTGTGGGTGAGAGGGCAGGTATCCTCCCCTAGGCCTCTCATCTGTGGGGTGCCTCAGGGGTCGGTTCTCTCCCCCCTCCTTTTTAACATCTATATGAAGCCGCTGGATGAGATCATTCGTGGTTTCGGGGTGTGGTATCATCAATATGCAGATGATACCCAGCTTTTCATCTCCACCCCGGACCAGCACAGGGATGCCCTTGACATGATGTCCCGGTGCCTGGAGGCCATGCGGGGCTGGATGGGAAGGAACAGGCTCCAGCTCAACCCCTCCAAGACTGAGTGGCTGTGGATACCGGCACCTCGTGTTCTAGAAGTCCCATTGCTTTCAATGGGGGGGGGGAGTTCTTGCTCCCTCAGAAAGGGCTCGCAACTTGGGTGTCCTCCTGGATTCTCGGCTGTCACTAGAAGACCATTTGGTGGCCATGACCAAGGGGGCCTTCGCACAGGTATGCCTGGTGCGCCAGTTGTGCCCTTTCCTAGACTGAGATGCCCTATGCACAGTCACTCACACCCTCTAGGCTGGACTATTGCAATGCCCTCTACATGGGGCTGCTCTTGAAGTGCACCTGGAGGCTCCAACTGGTCCAGAACGTGGCCACGAGTGTTGTTATGAGAGCACCCCGTTATTCCTGTGTTACACCTCTCCTGTGCGAGCTGCACTGGCTTCCGGTGGTCCTCCGGGTATGCTTTAAGGTGCTGGTGCTTACCTTTAAAGCCCTACATGGCTTAGGCCCGGGGTACTTGTAGGACCACCTTCTACCAATAGCATTCTCCCACCGTCCAGTGCATTCCCACAGAGTCGGCCTCCTCAGGGTGCCGTTGGCCAGACAGTGTCAGCTGGTGGCCCCCATGGGGAGGGCATTCTCTGGATGCCCTCTGGTATGAATTGCCCTCTGGAACGAATTGCCCATTGAGCTCCGGACTGCTCCTGACCTTCACTCCTTCCGCCGTGACCTGAAAACGTGGTTGTTCCACCAAATGGGCTAGAGCTGACATTGGTTTTAATTGTTTTTATATGTTTTATATATTTATATATGTTTTACTTTCCTTGTCTTTATTGTTGTTTTTAATTGTGTATTATTTGTTTTTATCTTTGTGAGCCGCCCTGAGTCCTTTGGAAGAAGGGCGGCATACAAGTTTAATAAAATAAATAAATAAATAAATACCTAGGGATTTTCCCAGGAAACTTGTCAGATTATTACTCTGACAGCCTGGTCAAACTTTAGAATGTGAAGCAACCAGAGCACTGGACTTCAATTTGCCCTGACTGACCTTTATCCTGAGGATGTCTGGAAAATGAAATGATAGAAATGATGTGATTCATTGAATGTGAATCTGACTGAGCACAAGTAAGAACCCATATTCAAACCTACACTGTGAATAGAAAGCATAAATATTTTTCACCCTTATTTTATTGATAGAGCATTACCTAATGCTATGTTTGAAATGATCCAAACTTTCCTGGGAAAGACCAGGCAAGACCTATAGGCTACCATTAATTATTTGCACAATACTTTACCAATGGTATCATTCTTATTTATTTAGCTGTGGATTCAGCATGGGTAGAATCTGAAGAAGTACTCTGGACAACTCCTTTTGCTTTTTGTTTGTAGATCTAAGAAAGTAGATAGAGTACACTGACATGATTTCTACCACATGTAGTTTGGACGCACAGCTCAGCTGGTTACTTTTGGACAGCCCTGGGAAAGGAGGGAATATGACAAAGAGACTCAAAAGAACTCCGCCTTGATTCTGTAGGTATTACGAGAGGGCAAAGAGAAATTCTGACAATAAGATTCCCTTATTATCCCCTACAACAATACAGTAGAATTCCAGTAATCCTTGTTTCCTGGTCTGATATACCTTGAAGATTCCTGGATGGTTTTAATTTGGGACCTGGTAGCTATTTAGATACTTTTATATCTCTGTACGATTCAGTACCATCAATCATAGTAGCCTGTAAGGATTTGACAGAGCCATTTTGCAATGGTTCAGTTTACTAATTGGTACTGATAGAACAGAATATTTGTAGTTCAGGGTGGAAAAGGGGGGATTCTTGGTGTTCTTTGGATTCCAAGCTCAGAGATTCTCTGTTAGTACCAAAACACCAGAAGGCAAGACAAAAAACAATGGTTGGAAACTAACCAAGGAAAGAAGCAACCTAGAACTAAGGAGACATTTCCTAATGGTGAGAGCAATAAACCAATGCTTGCCTTCAGAAGATGTGGGTCCCCCATCACTGGGGGCTTTCAAAAAGAGACTGGGCAATCATTTGTCTGAAATGGTATAGGGTCTCCTGCTTGAGCAGGGGGTTGGACTAGAAGACCTCCAAAGTCCTTTCCAACTCCATTAGTTTATGTACTGGTAGGTGGTTCCAGTCAGTGACTTGAGAAAATTGTACAGCGGGATCATTGCAAGGGCCCTCTCCCCTCTCCTTTTTCACATCTACATGAACCTACTAACAGAGTTTGTCCTTTGGTTTGGAATGAGGAAAATGTGGTGGAGTTAGATAAGGCTGTACGGATTTGGAAGATGAACTGCAATAAAAGGTCTGAAATATACAAGAATACAATTGTAGCATCAGCCTTTAAGAATTGAAAACAGTCTGTCCTTTCTCTCTTGGCTTCATTTGTCTTCTAGATTTTACTCAGGTTTCCTGTACTGGGAAGCAAATAAATCTACACTCTGCCCACTTACTGCTAGTGCTGATACTATAGCCAATTACTTCCTTGGCATTTGTCATTATGCCTGTGCTTTACCTTAATAATTTTTCTCAGACAGGGGCATTTTCTGCTGATAAATCTGGCTATATTATCAAGTTAGAGTATATTTATTAAACCACCAATTAGTTCTTCTTACATCATCAATCATATGCTGTTTAATTCATGTGTGGATATAAGAGGCTGTTGAAGCATTGTGTATGCATGAGTGAGTGATCTAAATCAAATTGCCACCAAACCGGCATTACCTTACCTTCAGGCCTAATGGCAATCCATTTTTTATTTACTATATGAATCCCACATCCTATTAAATGTCTTACTCTTTCGGCTTTCAAACCTGAAAGAAGGTAACTAATTTTAGAAATCTCCCTCCCCTACTAAAGTAGACTTTTTTGTTTGTTTGTCTTGTTTGCTGCCCATCTTGCCAAGAGCTAATTCTGGACAGCTAACAAACATTAAAAGACAATAAAACATTGAAGCAATAAATAATCATAATAGCAATAATATACATAAAGCAGTGTGGCATGGTAGTTAGAATGCAGTATTGCAAGCTAATGATGCCCAGAAACAGAAGTTCGATCATCACCGGCTCAAGGTTGACTCAGCCTTCCATCCTTCCGAGGTCGGTAAAATGGGGATCCAGATTGTTGCAGGCAATATGCTGTAAACGGCTTAGAGAGGGCTGTAAAGCACTATGAAGCAGTATATAAGTCTAAGTGCTATTGCTAAAAGATGGGGAGGAAGGGAATAGAATGCACATGAGGGGTGGGGTAGGGTCTTGTCTAAATCTGTAAGCCACTTCCAGTGTGATTCGTCCCCATGGGATCCCAGACCAACTGGAAGAACTAGGTCTTCAGGTCCTTATGGAAGGTCAGAAAAGTGAGGTGTGTGGATCTTACCTTGGGGACATAATGTTCCAAAGAGCAGGAGCCACTGCAGAAAAGACTCTTTTGTTGGACTCCACCATCTGAAATTCCTTGACTAATGGGATGTGTAGCATGTGTGCAGTTATGAGTTGCGGTGGCACAGTGGTTAGAGTACAGTACTGCAGGCTACTTCTGTTGCCTGCCGGCTGCTTGCAATTTGGCAGTTCAAATCTCACCAAGGTTGACTCAGCCTTCCATCTTTCCGAGGTGGGTAAAATGAGGACCTAAATTGTTGGGGACAATATGCTGACTCTGTAAACCGCCTAGAGAGGGCTGTAAAAGCACTGTGAAGCAGATATAAGTCTAAATGCTACTGCTATGGTGATCTAAGAGAAAGGCAGAGTAGCATATGCATGTATATCAGACCTGTTCTGTTATTAGAGTCAAGTGAGAATATATAAAGATCTAAGCTTTGCAATAGTCTGGATTCAAAGGAAAAAGATACTTCAGAATGCTCAAGACTATTGCTCAACTGCTCAAAACAGCTGCATCTTTCACACAGCTGCTTTTTACAATTTCAGGATGGTCTTGGCAAAAGTCATATTAAGTTTAAAGGTTAATGGCAGATGGTACTTGGTTGCTGGCATTCCAAAGGCACTGTTTTCTTTTCCCACCTGGAGATCTGAAGATCCATAGCAGATTCCTATAAAAATATAACATTGGCAGACAATCCAGCAAATGCAAATTAGAAGGTACTTAACAATGCTTATTTAGATTATTTTTTTAATCTTTGGCTTTCTGACTGCATAATATTTCAGTGATATGTAGTGAACATTTAGCCACTTTTTTTCTGATTTATTGTACTTCACTGTTGAATGGATTTTTGCTCATTGTTCTGATTATGGATATGAAACAGGAAAGGCTGCTGTTTGGGTCTACTATTTTTAATATTTTGAAATCAATGGATATTTTTCCTTTGTAAAAATAATAGAAATTAAGTGGAGTGCTTTTAATCTCCCCCCCCCCCAACCCAAAAAAAATCTATCCCCATGGTTCCAAATAATACTGATGAAATTGGACCATTTTGGCTCTGTGAAACTTGGCAGCATATATGTTTGTGTGCTTTGTTAAGTGAAGTCCTCACAGAGGAGAAGTACCCCTATTGCTATCCTTAATCCTCCTCAACATTTTATTTTTAAAAAAATATTATTGTTGAAAAATTGGCCCTAAGGCTTCCTGTAATGCCAGCATGGCTTCCAAATGGATGGAGACTTGATACTGCTTAATCCTGATAAAGATTTTGGTAAGAATATCATCATTTTATCATACTCTCTGAAAATGCCTTTCCTAGATAGGGAAAGAGGGTTACCATTTGCCGAGGACAGTCCTTTATTCACTATTGTGTTCTATTAAAATCCAGATGTAAAAAATAAAATCATAATAGATGCCCATCTATATTTCACATACACACCTAACAAGAGAATGTAACTTGATCATAGTTCCTCTCTTCCCTTTGGAAAAGAAAAACAAATAATTATTTATAGACATCTGTAGCTATAAATATGAACCAGTTTGTCCTTTTGTCCTCTTTTGGTGATGTGCCTTGCTCTTTTTTTGGCAGAGCTTTACATCTTCCTCATACAGGAGAAAAACAACTCTTACATTTTGCAGATTCTCCTATTACTTTTTCATTATGTCTTCAGCAACTCTGGGACCTATCAACGGCTAAATAATATAATATATCATGCCAAAACAGAATAGACTTGAAAATGAAAATGCATTTAACATTTTCCCAAATGTTACATTATATATAATGTTTTACATTTAAAGACATCAAAGTACCCAACAGAAAATAAAACCTTGCTGTCATAAGATGTTTGGTATGTTTATATTTAGAATATTGTGCACAATTTATTTTGCTCTGCCTCCCTCAAGATTGGCAGGTTTATTCTAGAAAGCTTCCTGGGGGCGGAAGGGGGGAGGGGGACCACAAAGCTTC
>JANHFM010010524.1:256912-273025 GCA_032468115.1 Grayia smithii | reverse complement strand
AAACTAAACTATTAATGTGTCTTAAATAGAAAACAATCTTTTGATAGATTTTTACTCCAGAAGCATTTTATTAAAATGAATTTGATAAAAATCAAAAAAATCCGATTTAAATAAAAAAAATCTGATCTTTTTGATTTTTTTAAAAAAAATCATTGATTTTTATCCACCCTGTGTGTGTCAAAACAGAAGGGCTCCATTCCTGTATTCATAGGAACAGGGACAGTAAATTACAAACTCAGTGTACCGTTGCATTTAGATTTCAACATATTACAATTCTCAGCCAAAAATGGTCAAATTGAGAAGTCTGAGAACTATGGGAACAAGGCCAAAGGACACATCCTCAGGAATGCAGCTGCAAAATGATGAGAAACAGCTCTCCAAGGTTTCAGGTGATAAACTGGAGATGCTGAGGACTGAAACTAGGACTTCCACTACAAAATGTATGCTATATTAGAGCTACAGTCCATAGATGTGCTTCTGTGTGTAAAGTTCTGGTGTCTGGCACTTATCCCAGTCCTGGAAACATCAGAAAGCCAGACTAGCCACAAATCAATGTTTCACCCAAATTGGCTTCACACAGGAAGCTCATAGGAAGAGGCAGCAATCACACATATTATACTTGGATATACAGTTCAATAGCTCTCAAATGTGGCAAATGAAACAATTTACTTGCAGTATGTGTAAGCCTTAAAAAAAGACTTTTCTGCTCTTGTTAATCAGGTAGAGTTTGAGGTAGAAATACACAGCACTAAGAATCAATGAGGAAATTGAACTGCTTGTTTGTTTGTTTAAATATATTTAAAATATTCCTTTAGAATAGAAATAGCAAATGCCACTCCTGAACACAGCATAGAACAATTTTTAGTGAAAAGAAGAAATATACAGTATGTATTCAAGTACGAAGCACTGCATCATCTATAAATGGGAAAGTGCAATTAGCCACATAAAACAGATGTGTGTAGTTTCCACCGAAGAGCACTTGATCTTCCTGAAAGTGGGACAGACAGGCTGGTGACACAGAATTCAATTATCTCATCTAGCCAAAATGGGGACTTGAGTCTAACAGCAGCACCCACACTCACATCACATATGCTTATCTACAATTTGGCAACCACCACCACACCTTTTACACCTGGCTTTTTCAAGGGGGTCCCTAGATCCCAGTTTTTCACAAACACAAGCATCTTTCAAGGTTATTTCAGCCATTTATTCTTGTTAGTGTTCTCTGATAGAATTAGTTATGACACTGTGCACACCTGGTCACCCCTTATGAGGATGCTCAAAAGGGCTGGTCACCCCTTATGAGCATCAGGCATGTGTAATATACTACCAGGAAGAAAAACAATTTAAAATAGTTTTCTACTACAATTTAGTTACAATTAAGCAAAAATGCTGGGATATGTTAGGCCCTCTCACCTTTTAATTACAGGATAGAGAATGAGGAAAATAGACAAAGGGAGGGTTTCTCAGACAATGGAAAGGAATAGCTTCTTTCCTGTGGGAAAAGAAGCTGGTAGATTTATAACCACACAGGAGATGGATTTCTTTAGATTAATCATCCCAGCCAAAGTATGTGTCCATTCCAAGGAAAAACCAGATACAGTATATTCTACTCTTGAATGCTTTTTGTATCCAAGCCAAGGAAATCCCATTTTCTTAGAGCACCATTACCTGTAAAGAGGGCACTATGTGCAGCATCTTCTGACTATTGTGCAGCAAACTGTCTTTGAAACAGCAACAAGAAAGACTACATGAAGAACTACAGAAACTATGGTTTTGCCGACAGAAAGTTTGATGCAGTATCAAGGAAGCACCTCTGCTATCCGAACAGATACTCAAAATCCTCAGCCACTCAGTCCTTATCAAGTCTTCACCTGTATGCAGGGAGCCCTGAAGAAAAGCTCCAGACAGCAGTAGAATTCATAAGGCAGAACAGCCGGCTAAGACTAACACTATAAAATGATGTAGCTGAGCCTTGCATCACTGCAAGCAGCACACTCTCCCTTCAAGTCAGGAAGTTGGCTCCTATCCCAAGGGTGGGTCCACATGCCTTTAACATTACTGAAGATTTGCTACTACTGGTACAACTCTGTTGCTTTCCTGTCTTAAGCTAGGGCTGAATAGCTTCTGTTCCTGTTCCATTTTCAACTCAGTGAAGGAGAAAGGAAGTCTTATAATGGCCAAAAGATAATGTAGTTCTTACTCCACATATACTGTACTTTGATACTCAAGCTTGTACTGCAAAATTCACCAATTCTCTTTCTCCAGCAACTCTTCTAAAAGCTATCAAGGATATACATAGATTTTTGCAGACCCACAGCTTTGTGAAAATTTCATATATTTATGTATGAAATGTATCACCTATCTCTCAGCCCCATCTTGGGATCAATATGCAAATTATGCTTTAAAAATTACTTCATGATGAAAATCTCACAATTTTTGAGACACCCTAGGAGCTAAGTATGTTCCTAACAACAGAAGAAAGAACTGTTAAGACACATGAATGGCATGTAGTAAGGGTCAATACAGTAAGTGAACTGTAAGAGGAACTAATTATAAATATGCAATGGCTTCCTAGTAGCACTGTCACAAAATCAAAATATTTTCTTCTGACATTCCTTATACCCAAAAGCTAATACTTTAATGACTGCTGAAATGTGACAGGCTATTTTGATGGTCAAAGTTCCCAGGGAGAACCTGACTCCACAACACAGGAGAAAGCCATCCTAGAAGGATTTACAACTGCTTTTCTTCTAGAAACATATGGAAGTTTGCAGGAACCAATATTGCCTTAACAGTGTCAGGAATAAACAGAGAGGCCCAATCAGTAAAGGTACTGTGACTCATGGGTTCAAGTACTGCCTCTTAGACCATCAGATCATAGATACCATGCCCACATTAACAGAGAAAGTTTGTGCTAGAAATAGTTTGCCAGAATATCTGAACTTCCTCCTCCTCCTCCTCCTCAACACTATGTTCAGTGGAATAAAAATGCCTAGAAGGAACAAAAGCCTTTTATCTGTAATTTCCAGGTGTAGCTAAATACCTGCAGACTCATTTAGATTACATTCTCAGGTGCCCTGCCCAGAAAACTCACAAGGAGAGAGGTACTAAGAAACAGCTTGGAAAGCGCTCCACAATTATTTTCACTTTTTGTCCCTTTAAAATTAGTAAATGGAGAATAAAGCTGCCAACTCTTGCAAAACTGAATTACCAACATCCCAATATCTTTAAAGTAGTACAAAGTAGAAATTATGGCAAGAAAAAAGAACTCATAGAGAAGTTATAGCCCATTGTTCAAGCCCTAAAATCAAACAAACTAGGGTGTTTACACAAAAAAAAGTCAGATTAGAAAATCTAGTAGTTTGGATATTCCAAAATATTGTTAGCTTATTCAGTGAGGGAAATCCATTGTACTGCAGCACAGAAAAGACTAAAGTATCATGATACATGCATGCAGTAGAACCCATATGGAGCATATCCAGTTTGCAGATATGTATCTGTGGGAAGTATAAATCACAATATATGACAGTATTCTTCATACATCTGATTTCTGCATTTGAGAACTTGAACTACAATGAATTTGACAAAAAGAATGACATGTTTATATAGATATAGATTGTATACTTTTATTAAGCCAATAAGTTATAGAATATAATTTGCAAGTCTCTGAATTTCCCAAAAAATACTATCAAATAACAAGGTTAAAAAAAACTAATTTAAAATTGAGGGAAAGGAAAAAATAAATCTGGCTGGCATTAAGACAACAGCAAGATACTCTCTTAAATAACTCAACTGAGATATTTATTTATCTCAATTGGCTTATTTAAGAGGGTATCATTACATTGCACAAAGAACCTTCCCAAACTAATGTTTATTAAAAGCCAAGATATTTTAAAGAGAAAAGTGTTCACAATTATCTTGAATTTGCAATCTTTATAAAAACAATATAAATGCTAAATACTTATACAGTAGCTTCTGATCCCCAGAAACACAACCCAGTTGTCTAATATTATGTTTTTTTTCTGGCTTCATCAGTAAGAATATGAAAAAGGACAAGAAGAGGAAGAAGAGCCAGAAAAGGATGACTGTGATGGCTTCTAGGTATAGTAAGAATGTGCTTCAAGTACCAATGTAGACTAATATGACTTTTAGGAACAGAAGCATATATTGTACTAAAAGCTACAGAAGAGCCAACTTGAAATGCGTACCCTTAAAATGAAGAGCTGTTTCAACATTAATACAGCTGTTAAAGATATAACCCCCAAAGAAGAGGATGGAATCTCACAGCTGAAGTTGAATTTAAAGATTTAAAGTGGCTCCAAATGTAGATTAGGAAATGCAAAACACAAGAAAATTGGCCTGGGGACCATGAGTTCCTAAAAATGGGTGTCTCCACTTTAAATAAGCTTCACTTTATATTCTGGGCAGCATATAAATGATTCTCTTGTTAATTGGAAATATTTTTATAGAGTGTAAAATACAGTCCTTTTAATTCTTGTCCTCAACTAACACCCACGATCCACTCCTTGATGACTGTGGCAATGGAGAAAACCTGAGCAACATATTTATAGCTTGCCCTAATCAATTTGTTTAAACAGATTTTCTACTAATTTCAGTTCTTGCAACATGTCTCAACTCTTTGGAGACCTCTAAAACAAAAGGAGAAGCTAAATGGAAGCAAACTCTCAAAAACTTTTTTTCAGAAAACAGAAATAGACGTAATCCGATTATAACCCTGAGAGGGAAACATTCAGTGATGTAAGTAAGACTGAAGGATTTGCTACTAGGAAAATCTACAGCAGAGAAACTAGAAGCTTCTTATATTTATGGTTCTCAACATACAACCATTCACTTGGATTCCAGTCAATGTACTGAAAATATGAGGGGGTCTTTGGTGCTCAGCTTGGTTGTTTTCTTGCAGATGTTTCATTATCCAAACTGGTAACATCAGATGGTTTCATAATCCAATAGAAACATTGCAGTAAATATTGACAAGAGTAAAAACAAGTCATTTCAGAATGTTATCTTTTATTAGAAATACTATACTACTAAGTATCAGGAAGTTCTCAGAAAATACTGGGCTAAAAGTTATGAGCCACTCAGAGTTGCTGAGATGAGATGTGCAAATCAAATAAATACAAATTCAAATAATACAAACAAAAATACAATATAAATAAAATTAATAACAGCAGTACTAAATTATATGCTTGCAGTATTGAATGCTGGAAGGAAATATTTTTTACAGAAGGGTGGCACAACACTAGCAGATGAAGAAAATCACAATCAGGCAATTTGGTAGACCAATTGGCACAGTTAATGTCGATACCATTTACTCTATTGAACCAATGCAATCTCTTTCTCTCAAAGTATCTAAATCACAATTATCTGCAATCTCCTACCTAAACTATGGTAGGCTGTATTTCACATCAAACTCAGGAGCCACTAATGTATTTCCATAGCATGACAAAATAGTAACACCATCTCTTCACTAGCATTTTTTTTCTAATCAGGAAGTTTTTCAACATTTTCATTCTTTTCAAAGAAGAATGGTTAAGTCAAGAACCAGGCTTTTGCCCCATCACATTTATCTCTATAGTGTTTCACCAACATCAAGACTGGGCAGATGTCTGTGCCTCTAAATAAAGCACAAAGTCAACAGCCTTGCCCAAAGGTACCCAAATTAACTGAGAAGGGATGGGGATATGGTTGCTGTGTGCCTAGAAGAATGGCACATACATTTCTATCCTCATTACTGCCAATGAATGAGGATGAGACAAAACATTCCTTCAGATGCTTTGTATTCAGGCCTATACTATCCTTTGTCAAAGGATTCATATGTGCTAGTGTACAAGCAGCTTGACAAGACAGAATCTCATTCACCTTCATCATCTCTGCTACTAGTAGATCTTACAACAAATTGTCACCATCATTGTAAGGCAATGTGTAAAAGTACCCACTTGCCATCTTAATTCTACACGGAAACCAGAACAGATCACATGTTCCTTAAAGTGATTTGATTTTTATTTGCACCATTAAATCTGATGACGAAAGATGACATTCTTCTTATGGCAAAAACAATAAAAACCCTGAAATATATTACTATAATTAATTTTAATTTAGTTATCTTAATGCTAAAACAAAGAATATTTGTTTTATTTATTATTTATTATTGTTCTTCTCTTTAGTGAATTTTAAATAAACGTTGATAAACTTCATGAACAATAACAGGACAGCATACTATTAGTTCACTTGTTCTGCATAATATTCCAATCTTAACCTGTATATCAGTGAATTCTAACATTACAGCCAGTTTTCTGAAAAGCTTCGCCTTAATCTATATAAACTACCATATGCCAATATGGTAATAATTGATGCCTTTAGGCTTCCAAGTTTGCCAAAAGAATTACCTAAATTGATTCATGATGCTAGATAAAAAGCTCAACAGATTCAGTTACTGAACAGCCAGCAAAGTACTGCTCTGGACCCAGATAAAACTAATAGTTAAAATTTATTGGTAATTAAGCTTCCACAAGCCTTTTTCTCTCTCTCTAAAGAGCTGGAAAATTATGAGTCTATCCTTCATAATAAAACTATTTAATAATTACCCAGTTCTAATTTTTCCCCCTTCTGGTAACAGATGTTTATTTTGTATGACAAACAGAATAGGTAAAAGTAATAACTGCATTTCAGTGTTTCTGTAATAATATGAATCATCACATACACTTTTTTTTAAAGGGGGTATTTATTTGCCAGACTGGCAATCATTCTGAAATGTATTTATTTTAACCCTAGAAACATGAAAATATATGGGCTATGATATATCTTGTTCATGCCAAAATTCCCTTTTCTTAATTTGATATTTAGATATGTGTTAGTTCAAACTATGCTTAAGCCATGAAGCTGATCTTATTTTCACACAATTTTCTTTCAAAAAGCACTATGAAAACATTAAAAATCATCAACTTTTTCATAACAAAATAATACAAAATAGTTACTGTAGGCTTTACAGAAGCTGCTCAAAAATAAAGTAAACGTGAAAGATGAATCCAGAAAGTTACAACTAGCAATATATTTTGAATCCTTAATAGCTAAATGTGTTTTTATCACTTTGAGATGTTTATAATTGTAGCAGGTAGCAACATATAAATTATATAAATGCACACACATCCATGGTTCGGTGGTTCATTGCACCACAGGTAGCCCTTATTTAGTAACAATGATGCATGGATTGGTTACAAAGTTTTTATTTAGGACCTTCACTGGTCTGTAAAGCATAGGAAAACAAACAAGATAAAAATTAGTTACATTTTCATTTTGCCACTGTTTCACTTAACAACCAAATTGTTCCAATTGTAGTTGCTAAACAAGGAGTACCAGTAATAGATCCAAGTAATGAAACTCTTAACTACATTTATAGTGAGCTATGTATCCTATGGTTACCAGTAAGATAAAAGAAATAGTGTTCATAACCTGAATTACAAATTAACTGACTATATTTAAGGTCGGCAGGCTGTGAAATTCTAATTCACCTACTTATGACAGTTTTGTGTAAACTCAGAAAAACCAACTGCTTGAATAAACCACAATTAATCATGGGTGAGCATTTTGAACAAATAAAGCCAGAGATTATCCAACGGAATTCAGAAAAAATGATGTTTAAGAAGAGATAAAAATGGGTCCAATAGTCCCTCAGTATTGATAGTGACCTACACCGAGCATTTAACTAGTGCATGAAATGCTAGGAGAGAAACTATGAGTGAGCCCAGCAGTGAGAATGAATTGAGAAAAAAAAGTTACAGATCCAAAGTGCAAATCGGGCGGAGCGGAAGCTCGGCTATTCACGGCGCTCTACAAACTGAAAGCGAGGGATATTTCAGAAGGTTACCGAGAGCCACCAGACCACGGCGTCTGAAGGCACAGATCGTCTACAGCGCAAGCCCGGTTACGTTAGCATGCGAATCTCCTGCAGGGAAAATCGAGCAGGCAGAGGCAAGTGCGGAGCCGGCAACCAGGAAGGCCGATGGAACAGGACCGGAGGCGAAAAAAAACCCACGTCGGGCACAGGCGCCGGCTCGGCCCAATCCTCCACCGAAGCAAATGCAACCTACCCAGCACGTGCGTTCTCTGCGCGCTCCTAATGCTCTGCTGCTGCTGCCGCCGCCAGTGACGAACCCAGCCCGCCACCGCCCAGATCTACACAGCGCGCGCACCCCCACACTTCCGTGTTACTGATCAAACGTCACTTCCTTTCACGAGAAAGCAGTGGCCTTTCTTTCCATTGCTTTTCGATGCTTTCCTCCCGAGACATCACTTCCCTTAAATGGGCCCAGCATTGGCTCCCTAAGCAAAGGCGGGCGGGGGGAACCCAACGCGTGAAGAGAGACCATAGAGAGTGTATGCTACGGCTAGAACCTCCTCGTGACGCCTTCTTTTTGGGTAGAGAAAGGCGCGGGTGGGGGGGGGCAACGAGGCCGAGTCGCTCTCACCTCACCCGGCAGCCATTTTGGCGGACTTTAGATTCCTAATGTACAGAGTGATCCTATTGTGTGGGGAGAGAGCAGGAGGCCTCCAAATAAAGGGAGGTCCCGGCACGCCATCTATATAAAAATTGACTGCTTGC
The DNA here is from genome assembly GCA_032468115.1 of Grayia smithii. Classification (NCBI taxonomy): domain Eukaryota; kingdom Metazoa; phylum Chordata; class Lepidosauria; order Squamata; family Grayiidae; genus Grayia; species Grayia smithii. The sequence goes on along the minus strand of JANHFM010010524.1, from coordinate 264,402 downwards.
TGCCGGACGTTTCGCACTAGTGGGAAAACTTTGCCCAACGATTCTTCCAAGAACTTCAAAACTAATGTTCTTGATAGCTGCCCAATTTAACGGTTCTTCGGCACGTTAGATTGAACAAAATAGGTTACCCTTTATTTTGTGTGTCTGTGTATACCGACTATTTAACCTAAAACTGTCGTCCATTCACATCCGTTTTGCTTCCTAAATTTAAGCAAAGACTACAGCAGGTCCTGCAAATCCCAACATAACTGGAGAGCGACTTGTTCTCCAATATTCATTGAGGCCATAAAGCTTATGGATTTTGTTAGGCATTATAGAAGGAGGACCGCAAAGAATGTGGTGGGATGGCCGGTTTTGCTTTAGCCCATTGCTTTGCTATCATTTTTACGAAACACCATTGCACAAGACCAGTTATAATATAGTAGCAATTGAACTAAGACCTGAACCCTCCTCCCAACCATCTTCATCGTTACAGCGTTTGTGCGCTATTGTTGTTCAGTCGCCAAATCGTGTCGGACGCGCGACTCCATGGACCCACAGTACGCCAGGCTCCTGTCCTTCACCGTTTCCCGGAGTTTGTTCGAATTCATGATCATTGCGTGGATGATAACTATCTAACCATCTCGTGCTATGCTGTAATTCCTATTTATAGCAAATGAGCACTGAGATTATCTTCATTTATTATGACGAATAGCTTGCTAAACATTTGGTAAAGAAGTGGCAAAAATCCTAGCATATAGTTAATACTATATTTGCATTCTGATTGTCGGTTCTGTACTTTTCATACTATTCCCCCATTAACCATTCTACAAATTCTACATGTTACATATTCTATAATTTGTTCATTCAAGGGCAACTTTTTCATAGTTTTTCCAAATATTGATGTCCTATTACAAATAAAGTATTATCGGCATGTCTTTTTCACTGCCCTAGCAAAATATCCACAGATCAATAAAATTAAACATTAGGGCTTACATAAACATTGCAATAGTATTTCAGAACAAGTACAAAGGTCAAGATTCTTTACAAAAGAAAGAAATTCGTGGGTTTCCAGATATTGCTAAGATATAACTCTCATTAGCTATTGAGAACTGTAGTTCAATAACATTGAAGGATTTTGTTTCTCTCCACATTATACTACCATAGTAAATTACCCAAGTTTCAAGTCTGTACTAATTTGATATACATTAGAGCTCTTGCTTAGATCAGTATTTCCTACTAATCTAGTGCATCTGCAATTATGAAAACTGTATATGCCTCAATATACAAAACTATGGACATACTTCACGTTAAGATGAAATTAAGTAAAAATAGTGGTAGTGTTTTCACTTTATATTAATATATACTGTCATTACCTTCTCTGTATCCAGTCATCTTTTAAGTGTATGGTTAAGCTTTTATCATATGCCTTAGAGTGAATGTAAGGTATTTGCATCTGATGTTTCCCCAAATATTTACTGTTACACTTATGTAGATAGTGTCATGTATTACTATTTTACAACATCTAGCACTTACATATACTTGTTTCATTGCTATGTAGAAGTATTTTTGTTAAATATCTTAAGTAATATCAAGAATCTTCCTTTGGCTGTTTCTCTTGCATAATTTTGGTATCCTGCTATATCCACTTTTTCAAATTATTGATGCATTCTAACTTCAGCCTTAGGATATTCTGATGTTGAAGGGGCAATGTACCAATAACCAGACAGGCATTAATGCTTTTTAGAATATGTTGAGGATGCTAGAAAAGGTCTCTTGGTTACTCCTTAGGTATCTCACCCACCAAAGATGAGTTTTCAAGTTTTCACATTAGTCTGAAACTTACTCCATCCCACACCAGTTAAGATCTAGAAATAGTCTTAATACGTTATATAACAAGTTTAAGCATAGACCATTACAAATGTCTTTAGATTTACTTGAAATAAGAATTCAATAGGGAATTACAAGTTGAAAGACTAAATCTTTACTTGGCATGTTGGTGTCACTGAATTTTCACAGCAACTATTTTACAGTAAAAATACTGAGGTGGGACCAGCACTGAACTTTGGAATCAAGTGTTAAATACAAAACAACTTTAACAAGAAATTTACTCCCTCCCCATGACCTCCAAAGTCAGCTTCACCAGAGAACATCATCTCCCTGCAACAGTAGTCACAATGGCGGCTTTCGCACAAACTGAAGGAGAAGAATTGGCACATAGAAGATGGTGGGATGCAGAATTTACAAACCCCTTCTGGAGCACAGTGGAGGAGGGAGACCTGAGAGAACAGAATCCCTCCTCATGGGAAGGGCAATCAGCACCAACTATTTAGTTGGGGGCTAGCAGGCAGTCTGCTTCCCCTATTCATCTTTGCTTTTGCAGCCCCAAGGCTAGGCTCCAGCTGCAACATGAAGCAGACATTTACAGCTCTAGACACATTTCTATTTTATTACTGCCAAAGTGAAAAAGCCACTTTGGCCCAACAGGCAACCAGTAAAATTTTTCCCAAAAATAACTCGGTACAAAACAGATCTGTTTCAGAATTTAAAAAAAAGAAAGAAATCTTTACATGAGTTTAAAACCTATTTCAAAACATAAAAGTAAAACAAATTCCATCCTTGATATTAGTAGCCGCCGCTATACACCCTTTCCCTCCCACTAGGGAGCATGGAATGAGATGTCTGCAGTCCTTTCCATGCATGTGACGCATCATTAGATTTAACTGGTATCCATCTAGAAAGAAAGGAAAAGACAATTACTTATCTCTAAACAATTATCTGAAAACTAAAAGCAACAGGCTAGGCATACTTATTCTCTAGATAAGGGATATTATAAATTATTTCAAGGCAGATTCACATCCAGGAAAGATGTTTTTCACAATGATTTTCAATTTCAGCTTTAAAGTATTTGGAGGAGCACAATCCCCAAATTCTAAATTTTCACGAGAAAAGTCATTTAAAAAGATGGAGAATCCTTTCCTTATATATGTATGCATAAATAACTGAACCTATCTCAATTTAAACACAGGCCTGTTGAACATTTAATACATGCTAATTTTCAGGGATGATCATTTGGTAGCAATGTGCACACACAAATAAAATTCTAGTTCCAAATAATATTTATAACATTATAAAATGCAGCAGTTTACCCATTCTGACCCAAGCAGAACAGCAATTAAAAAAGCAAACTACGTCTGAATACATTCATGAAAAATGGAGAGTTTAGAATTGCTATTATATTATAAAACTTTATTTTCTGTGGTTCAACACATGTTGCACCATGTTAATTTCAATGACAAACATGATCAGATAATCATAATTAATTAGTGTTGTCAGGACTGCTTTCACATTAGTGTGGTTTTCATACCCAGGAGGAGCATACTAGCAACTGAAAACATACATGCCAATCAACTATTTAACATAAAAATTGCTGCAAAGTTATGGGAGCTGTACATGCCAATTCACTCATCAGGGCAACATTCTGCCTCAATCTTCTTTAGTACATTACTCACCCTAGCATTATAAGCATCCAACTGTGCATCCAATTCTTCTGCAGAGAGCTGCTGTTTGGAACTCCTAGCAGCACCTCTGCCTCTGCCTCTATTGCCACGACTGCCTCGTCTGTTGCCACCGCCAAAGCCACCTGAGCCACCACGGTTTCTTGTCATGCCTCCTCTACTTACACTAATATCAAAAGAGATACAGAATTAGAGGTACTTATTCATACGTAAGCAAAAATGCAAAATACATCATTCTAACGGCTAATGTAAACATAAGCACTACCACAGAACATGATCAACAAACCACAAAAGTGAATAATGGTATCTGATGTCTTTTACAAACTGGAGGCCCTTTGATTACAATTACTTTAGAAAAATACAGAATTTCTCTAGTCTCTATTTTAAGTACCAAAGTACATAATACACAATAGGCCTACTTTGATTTAATTATTTAAATTAACTGTTAATTATTTTGATAATAATTGGAATTGGAATCTAAACTCTGAAATAGAAAATCTTTTTGCTAGATAGCAGGGTTGCAATATGAAGTATATAATAAGATCAAATACCAATTTTGGCTAGTTGAGGAATTGTAATGTTATTATTATTTGGCAAATGATACAAAGTGACACTATCTCCATTTCATTTTTTTCTGGAATCAAGACTAATAAATTATCAAGAAATTCAATCTGATTATTCTTTGCAAATTTATTTTTCACTTTTTCTAAAGTTAGACAACTACTTTAAAGGAAAGCAAATCAATTATACTATAAGATGCATACACACACACACAAAATGACTTGAACAGTCTATTGAATGAGGAATAACCACACTGTAAAGTGTTGTTCTCTTATTTTTTCTCCATATATACAAATGATTATGGTCCACATAACATGTTAGCCATCCTAATCTGTTGTAATAATACTTAAACAGAGCTTGCACATCTCTTTTTAAGTTAAAAATTCAACTTCAAGTTTTCTGTATGAGTACAGCAGACTCCACTACTGTCTGTAGTAATAATATACAGATGCCATCACAAAATCCTGAAAACTATAGGCATAATCTGTCTTAATTAAAGAAATGAACATCATGGTAACTTTTTTTACCTCTGTATTGGTCTCCTCTGTGTATCTATCTGTGATGTAACCAGCTGAATGTTCATGGGACGTCCTAATAATAATAAAAAGAATGTACATGATTACCATAACAATTTAAAATAAGTCTAGCAGCAAAAAATGCCAATGGAGAATAGTCAGTGAAAGAAAAGATGGCTCTTCCTCTTCTAGCAGCCATCGATTTCTATGCTGGGCACATGGAGGGAAAATGGAGCTCTTAACTCCCCTCTACCAGTCCCCTACTTCATTACACTGTATTCCATGTACTTGTCCTAAAGTAGCTCCTTGTCACCTAAGGGGAACGCTTATGTACAAGTAGCTGGTTTATTACCAAAACCATGTCAGATCACTTCTCATCCTTGTGTAACACCCAATATGATTAGCAAGTACATACATACCATCCAAGGGAACACAATTGTATTGCTTCATAGCCTTCAGAGCATCAGCCTTCCTCTCAAAATGAACATCTGCAGTACCTAGACTACGTCCAGAACGATCATAGTGTACTGCTGCCTTCTTCAGTGTCCCAAATTCTGCAAAAAGCTCCTGAAATAATGGAAAGGCAAGGTTAATGTAACTGAGAATGGTAAGAGGATCTTACCTCTTTATTTTTAAAGAGTTTATTCAGAGTTTATTCATTTATTTTTAAGTTTATTCAGAGAGCCTAGAAATTATAATAGAGGACAATATATCCTTATGCATGTCATTTTGCTCTTATGTCTATAAAACAGTGGTGTTACAAGTTGCCTTTTTTCTGCTTCAACTCATATGTAAAGATATTTTATCATCTCCCAATGAATCTATTTTCCATACCCACCCACCTCAATCAAGTAACTCTGGGCAACAATTCAAAAACAATTAAAACCAGTACAAAATATGTACCGGCTGAGAAAATTATAAATACAATAAGTCAGTGTATTTATAGTCAATGAGGCTAATTTTAGAACATTAAAAAACTGCTCATAATATTCATGTCAAACTGTTACTGATTTTCGCCATTTGCATCAAAGGAGATAAAGACAGTTTATATACAAAATCTATTTTGTACATGTTTTCATTTTAGGAGGATGGATTGAGCTATAACACTTACCAAAGTACCTTTGTGAGCTTAACAGTCTAATGTGGATTTCAACTTGAACCTTCCCCAGTCAATATTCTAATACAACCTTGCTAACTTTGAAATGTGTGAACTTCAACTCCCAGAATTTTCCCCAGCCTTCATTCTCAAAATTGCCAAGATTGAGAAACATTATTCTAATCACTACAATATATCACTCCCCACATTCTCTAGGATTCTGTCTAGAGATAGCAGTAACATTACATCAATAATTTTTCAATGAAGAACTGAAGCTGCAAACTATTTTTTATTTTTCCCAGTTTCAAGAACAAGCCAACAGATCTGTTCAACAATATGAATGGGCCACCAGAATAAAAGTTCCCTTAACAGATGAAACATTTGTACTACCAGAAAATTCAAATGCACCTGAAAGTTGGTTTGCAATAAAGCAGCATTGTATGAAAATTTTATAACAAAACAGCACTAAAAGGATATGCTATCACTTTCAAAATATACCATATCAATCTTGGATATTATGCTACAGGTTGATGCTAGAATAGATTCTCTGCCATAAAAAAATCCTTTCAGGAAGACTTTAGTAAGACTAAAATGTTTTAGTCTTCAATACTAGTGTGGTATTGTAGAATAGAATTCTTTATTGGCCAAGTGTGATTGGACACACAAGGAATTGGTCTTGGTGCATACTCTCTAGGTGTACATAAAAGATATATTCGTCACGAATCATAAGGTACAACACTTAATGATAGTCATACGGAACAAATAAGCAAACGAATCATATTAGGAAACAGTCAATATAAATCTTGTCAGAAAATAAATGAAAACTATGATAAATGGCAGAGTATATTCCATTTACGCGCTATCCGGGATCCTTTATTAAGAACAAACATACCTGTATGTCTGCATCCGAAACACCAAAATCGAGATTAGAGACGAGGAGCTTTCCACCCGTTTCCACGCCAGCGCCAGGGCCAAAGCAGCTCTCGAACAAATCATGTTGCCACTTTTCAGGGAGTTGTTTTGGCTGTGAAGAGAACGAGTTCCGATCACTACAGCCCGATCTTTTCTATTCGGTTCAACATTTTCATTTCCTTTCGTTTTCCACATTTTATGGCCTAAACGAAATCTAAGCACACCAAGATACCGAAGCAGCCCCGCAAATCCCAACAGAGAACGTCCCTCCCTAAAGGCGCCGGAGAACCCCGCTCCACGCTGCTCCTCCTATAATTTTAAAAGGCCGCTACTCCGTCTCGACCATGGCCATAACTCGATGGAAGAGCCTTACCCGGCTGTAGGGCGCGGGCCTGTTCCTGCCGCCTCCCCGGGACAGAGCGGCTCTGTTCCGGACGGGGCCGCCTCCGCCAGCGCGTCCAGCTCCTCCTCGCCCAGCTCCTCCTCCTCCTCGACCTGTAGCTCCTCTTCCCCGGCCTCGACCACCGCCGGCTCGGCCACCTCCGCCTCGTTGACTCCTGTTCAGCTTGATAATGTCGTCCAAAGACATATCCATTTTGTCGCCCATGATGGCGGCTCCCTCCGGCTCCTGGGCCTACACTTCCGGCCGCGCTATACCGGGGACCGGAAACGGATGAGGCAGGATTTAAGAAGCGGAGGGGTGTAAAGAGTGTAAGCGGACAGGCTTGGTTCCGTGAAAGAAATAAAAGGCTGCCTTCCCTTGGCCAGGCTTTATAGGAGCGGGGCCTGCAAAATGGGGTAGGGATGGCTAGAGTGGGCGGGGACCTCCGATGGTGGGGGGGCAAGAGCTGAGTTTGGGCGCGAAGGTTGGTGCGGGGCGACGAGGACAATTAAAGGAGCGGGGCGGTG
>JANHFM010010524.1:246002-256812 GCA_032468115.1 Grayia smithii | reverse complement strand
CCCATTATATTAGTTTTGCTGAAAATGTAAGTTAGAATTTAACTAATACCTTCAAAAATTGCAACTTTGAATTTACTGGACCTAATTTATAAATTGTTAATGAAATAGGACTTGGAGATAAGACAGGTCAAAGATTCCATGACTGAATGGACTGAATTTGAAAGCTGTAATAGAGATGCAAGAATGGGAATTTCAACAGCAGAAGGATTCTAAATTTACTCCAAATATTGTTTTCACAGAAATTTGTTACAAGATGTTTTATCATTGCCCTGTTATTCCGTTGTAATATGTCCTAATTGCTACAGTTAGTAACTGATTTTCTAGAAACTGCTGGAAGTGCAATGAGCAAGGTGGATAATTTTTTGTGAGATGTAATGGCAATTCAGTAAAGCTCAATAGTTTGGGAAAATAATATATATTACAGTGAGATGAATTTTGAAAGTTGACTTCTCTTTGCAATCAGACACATTTTTATTAAATTTTACTAAACCATACATTTCTTCAGTGTGCAGAACTAACTTTATATATACTAATTGTATAAGAAAGAGTGTTTGATCCTTTGCTTAAAGAATTCCTAATTGTTATATTTTAAAGTTAAAAATAATCACTCATTTAAAAGGTAAATCAGGTCTAAATGGAACTTTTCTTAAATTATCATTTACTCTCTATATTTCTACCACATCCTAAGTTTATTTCTTTTTTAGTATTTATAGAGTTTATATTTAAATTTTATAAGAAATTTCCCAGCATGTCTTAATTTATTATAGCCTATAAATTTAGTTTGTGGCTTATATCATGTTAACCTTGTACTTTTAGTTTGAATTTTAATTAGGACTTTTGAGTCTCCTTTAGTACATGATGTGTCATAACTTTATAATGAACTAACCATATAGTGAAAAACTAACCTCGGTTACATTTTAGATTCCATGATTATTTTTGTTCTACAATTATATTTTACTCTTTTATTCTTTTATGCATTTCATGTTTCATGGTTTATAGTCTTTTCTAAAATGTTTAATACAATTTTAAAGAATTTTAAAACCTAAAGCAACTTTATTTTTTATTCACCTATGCTACTTTCGTAATTAAACATCCAGTTTCAAGCAAAAGAGGGGTGAACTTTAAAACATTGTGCAAAATAAATTTACTATTTTAATCCCCCCCCCCATACTCATAGAAGGCCTGTTGGGAATTAAACTTCAATTGCATCTTATTTAGCAACCTTTTAAGATACGTTTTTTTCTCCTGTACCTCTAAAAGAGGTTGGTCTTCCATATATGAAATGCTGTTTTATGGAATTTAAGAATTGTCTCAGAGACTTCAGCCAAGTGAGAGGCAATCCACATCTTCTTTATGCCATCTTTTAATTTGTAAATGCAACAGATATTTATCATACATTCATTTACATACGATTCAAAAGAGACAATAAAAAAGGAAACAAAGACTAAAACACTTCCTCACCAGCAATCAACATCCAGATAAACAGAGATTAACACCAGGATTAGTAGCAGACCAACAATCAAGCTGTAAACAGTATCCCACTAACTAGCAAAAAGAAAACAGTCCCATCAATATTGACAGGGCAAACTATAAACAGAATGCAAACCCTATTCTTTCTGACACTGAAAATGTTCCCTAGCTGAATAATGAAGCTTCTGTAAGAAAACAAGGAGTACCAAGTTTTAACTGTTGGCAAAAAATGATGGCACAGTACCTCTTATAAGCTATGAAGCTGTGTGTAAAATAATGTTATTTTAAATTAAGTTTTTCATATTTAAAGGAACTGTATAAAAAGCAACAAAAGAAATTACAGTTAACCTTATTTTTTTTCCTTCCCTTCAGATACTGTTCTAACCTCCTTAAAAGACAGACTTAAATGAAGGTGAAAATCAAGAGCTGGCATGGAGTTGCTTCCTGGCTCTGGGTTGCTAATGATGAAAACTGTGGCATCTGTCGAATGGCTTTTAATGGATGCTGCCCTGACTGTAAGTATTAATCTTCATTTTTTTTTGTCCTCTTGAGTTGAGTATTCCTTTGATTTTGCCCTATTAACATTTATGTTTTTAGGTAAGGTGCCTGGAGATGATTGTCCTCTTGTGTGGGGACAGTGTTCACACTGTTTCCACATGCACTGCATACTGAAGTGGCTTAATTCTCAACAAGTTCAACAGCACTGTCCAATGTGCCGACAGGAATGGAAGTTCAAAGAGTGACTCTGGCAAGATTTCTCCCCAGCTTCCTTCGGATCTACTAATTTTCCAGAATTTCTAATATCAATATAGAATCAAGGAGAAGAAAACTGTTATTATATATTACAGTGTTTTCTCAATGCCACCTTCCTATATACAGATGTCCCAATGTATGGTACAACACCAGCTGAGCTCTCAAAAGCCTATAAAATGCGAGGAAAGTAATGACTCTTGGTATGAAGGCAACAAGTAAGCAAACCTCCAGTTTCAATTGTAGTAGTTGATTGAAGTAAAATAGGATTATTTGTGTAAAATAGGTATCTCAGTTGTATTTCTATTAAGACTATTGTTTTAAATACTGTTGTAAAATGTGTACTTTCAACTTCAGTGTAAAACTCCCAAAATTCACTTTTTTTGTGATGTGTATTACTTATGCCTTGCTTTAGTGTACAAATAAAAATCCTTGACTTCTTGACTGTAGTTTTAGGCCTCAATTTTAACTTAATAATACTGGATTGACTTATTCAAAACAGAGAAAACAGTTCTACTAATACAAACCTTTGATTTAGATCTAAAAGTTGTCAAGGAGTCAATAACTCAGGCTTGTGCCAGCATTTTTGCTGCACATTTGGCCCGCGGTACAATAATTGTTTATTAAATTTTTATTCTGCCAGATTCAACACCATGAGGATTATAAGTGGATGTATTAAAACCACTCCAACTTGCTGGCTTCCTGTTCTGAGCCGTATAGCATTGCCAGCCTTACAAAGGCAAAATGCACTAGTGAGAAAATACAGAAAAAGTATCAACAACACCTACCAATGCAATGCCAACCTTCTTCAGGAAGATTCAAATCAAGGAACCCTCCACTGGCACTTGCATAACATCTGCCCAACAACTTTAACATCAACTCTTAATGGAAAGCCAAATGATTCACTGAACACCCAGTTATATGAAGACATATAAATGACTCCTCAAAAAAGGTGCCAGGCTTTGAACGACCATGTCAGCAGTGGACAATCCTGAATAGGATTTGTACCTCACATGGCTTCTGCCAGGACTCTCTGTATAAATGGGGTATAGTATCCTCCCCTCAATGTGACTGCAGGATCTCAAGTCAAATTATAGATCATATCATGACCGTAAGGTTATATAGTGGTCCAGTATCTTGATTTTTAAAATATAAACAGTGCTGTGCTTCAATGGTTAATGGCCTAGACATTGACTTTTGAAGAGATTTTTTTTGACATTTTATTGGGTTCTACTAATCTAGTTGAAATGTTAATTTACATTGCTAGTCCATATATTACATTTCATATGATAATTACCTTATCTTCATTATTTTATAAAACAAGATGTTGAACACATGTATACCTTCCTCCTCCTCACAACAACAACCCTATGAGATGAGTTGGGCTGAAAGAGTGATTGGTCCAAGGTCACTCATCTGGCTTTTGTGCCTAAGATGACACTCGAACTCAGTCTCCTGGTTAACCACTATAGTCTCCTGGTTAATCACTGTTCTGAAAACACTATCAGATTGTGTATTTCCCCAAGTAATAAATGAGATCATTTGTACAGTGTGGTTCCAGTTAATTCTTTGAGTCATTCCTTGCAATGCTCCTGGCCTGTTTCAACCCAGATTGTAATTCTTCAAGTTTAGTTCTAGCCAGGAGTGCAGCTATCTGTTGCCAATTATTTTGACAGTTAAACAGAAAGATGATGGAATAAAACTTATGGAAAAGGAAGCAATATTCATGATCTTTTTTCAATCAAATTATTTATGCAAAAGACTCCCACACTAGTTTTGTAGCTATGCAGTGATAAACCAGCTGTTTCTGATGTTTCATCCTGAAGTGGATACCAATCGTTGCTGGATATGCCACCCCTGCCTTCAGTGTGCAATTGAAGCCCTTTATGGTATTAAAATGAAAAAGTGATGCTAACTAAATAGCCATCAAGGAAAAATTATCCATTTAAAATAACAGTTACCTACCATTTTTGATGACCTCTGGGATCTTCCCTAGCATGGATAATTGTGCTTTTTTGCCACAAATATGACACCAGGGTGTTGTAAACACTCTGGTGGCACTTAATTGACTACAATTAACTATAGTCTAAAAATATGCTCTTCCTTAATGTTCCCCAAACTTTGTTCGACTGAGCAAATTGTAATTAAGTTGAAATTGTATTTTGTACCTGCCTCTATTTTATTTCTAGCTGTAAAAGATACCTAATTTTAGTTTAGCTGCTTTTCTGCTTTCTGTAGGAGTTATTGCCTGGCTTCATATATTTCTATTGAGCCATGTTTTGATAAATCATTGTTTGCTAAATAAAATTTAATTGACTAGTATTCACACAACACTAAGTTTAAGGAAAAAAAATTCTTATCAAAGACTACAATTTGGAGGAGGGGCAACTAAGGGCATGTAGGACAAAATTTGAGTGTTGAGATAAAGGAACAGTAGGTGTGAAGTTTTACTTTGATGGCTAAGCATGACAAAGTCATGTTTGTAAGTTGATGGTTTTGTTGCCAAATTGTTATGACAGAATCTGGAGTTTTGCAGGATCTTTGCATATTCACCTCTGCTAAATCACACAGTGTAAGTGACTGTGTGTGTGTGTGTCTGGCTTTTGAAATTTCTGCAATTGGAAGTAGCTGAAAACTGGCACACTTGATTTTTATCTTTGGAGAATGAAAAACAATATAACTTAAATACTCTTCATATAGTTTATTATTATTTTGGACTGCTATTGGGGCTTTGCTTTATAAATTGTATACATTTTGTTATACAACAATAAAACAGTAGGCATACTGTACACCATATCATTGATACATGGGTTATTGCACTACAATTAAACTGAATTAGGAATTTTTTAGATGAATCAGATAACGTAAGAGGGCAGCAACAAACACTTTGTAGAAGATCCATGTATGGTAGCAAAAAATCAGGAATCTGGTTTTCCACCTAACAATTCTTTTTAAGATATTCTTTTAAGGCAAAAATTCTTTTCATGGATTAAAATGATGAAGTGAGCTGCAATTCATTAAAGATTAAGATTATGACTTTTAATAAAACTTTGTTAGCTGGAGAAGGTGCTACTAGGGCTCCTGATTCATATTCTCCTTAGTAATTGATCAGTATTTTACTATAGCTGTGAACCATCTACTTTATTGTTAAAATTAAAAGCATTATTCTCACCGTCCTGTTTTAGCAAGAAACAATTACCCAGTCCAGAATCAAGGATTGCAGTAAGGTGGCCCTTGATTTACAACCATTTAATAACCATTCAAAATTACAATGGCACTGATAAATGACTTAACTATTTTTCTCCCTTTTACAAGCCTTGCAGCATCCCCATGGTCACGTGATCAAAATCCAGGTGCTTGGCAACTGGTTCATATTTATGATGGTTGCAGTGTCCCACAGTCACAGCTTTTATGACCTTCTGACAAGCAAAATCAATGGGGAAACCAAATTCACTTAACCATGTTATTAACGACTGCAATGAGCCACTTATTTTCTGTGGCAAGAAAATTGTAAAATGGGGCAAAACTCACTTAACAAATGTCTCATTTAGCAATATAAATTTTGGGCTCAATTGTGGGTACCTGTATAACAGGCAGCAAAAAAAATGTAGGTATTTGCACTGCAGATAAATACAATTGTGGAAAGGGCTTGTCAACAACCTGGTTAACCCATTTTTAACTTTATCTGAACCTCTTGTCAAAATAGCAGATTTTAAATTGTTTACACATGGAGATTTGAGAGATAAATAAAACACAAACCCAGACCACTGAGTTTATAGATTCATGTGCCAAAGTCAGATTCCGTTGCAATGCTACTAAAGCTAAACAGTATTAGGGAAAGATGTGAGAGGAATATTGTGTTCCTACGACCGACCGAGCCACAAACTATCCAGCAAACAAGTCTTGTTATATGGGGTTTCAGTGCATCTATAAGTGCAGGAAAAAAACCGGGCTTCCATGACTCACGGGGTTCAGTTAGCGACGGGTGTTTGCTGCAACTTCGGTCACTGAGGAAACTGGCTCGCGCTTTTTCCCCGCCACCAGGGAACCTTCACTCTGGTCTCGCCCAGCGCGTTGTTGTTCGAGGCTGTTTCTTCCGACCAAAGGAGAAACGAGAGGCAGACTTGTATAGCCCCACAACGCGCGGGGCCGACGCGGGAAAAAGAGCTAAAGCAAAACCCAGTCGAGAAACCCAGTATGAAGCCAGCCGCCCTCCCCGCCGGCGACCGAAAGAGCCAGCCGCCCACCGGAGCAGGCAGCTTCCCCGCGAAGAGAGCGCCGGGTCACGTGCTCGGCGCGGCGCTCGTCTCCACCGCCCGCTCCAGGGCTTCTGAGCCGCCTGGCTGGTCCCCGCTCCTGCCTCTCCGGTGTTATAAAAGGAGGCGCCCGATGGCGACCCCCCAGCCCAGCCGTCGCAAGCCTCTCGCAGCATGAGCGGACCACCGACCCTGGCGCTGCTCTTCCTCACTCTGGCCCTGCTGCTCAGCCCGCCCGCCGGGGCGTGGTACAAGCAGGCAGCCGGCCCCAGCTACTACTCGGTGGGCAGGGCGTCGGGGCTTCTCTCTGGCATTCGCCGTTCGTCTTACATGCGCCGCTCCGACGACAACGGCGTCGCGGACAGTAGTGCCGAGGACGGCCCCGCCGCATCCTCTCTCGCCATGTCCGAGTCGCGGCAGAATTTCGGCGGGCTGCGCAACCTGGTAAGAAGTTGCTCCGGGAACGGGACGGAGAGTAAGCTCGGGGGAGAGGCGGGAGGATGCTTAGGGGTGCCCGTCGAGTTGAATCTTGTCTCGCGCAGTTAATCTTCTGATGCATCTACTTTATGTTCATCGGTCTATGTTATTTTATTTTACCATAATATGTACTATAGCCGCTCCATTCCTAATTCGTAGTTTTCCTCATTTCAACCAAAAGTGAAAACAACATAGGAAATCGGTCTGTGGAGATTCTCAGTCATCCATGTCATGGTTGTCCCAAAGGTGTGTTTTCCAAAAGGCATTTGGACTTTGTTTTTCCTTGAAGACGTTTCACTTCTCATCCAAGAAGTTTCTTCAGTTCTGAAGAAACTTCCTGGATGAGAGGCCAAATGTCTTCAAGGAAAAACAAAGTCCAGGTACCTTTTGGAAAACGCACCTTTGGGATAGGAAATTGGTAGCAATGGAAATTGAGCTAGAAGCAGAGATGGTTAAATTGATTCTTTTATCCAAAGAAGAGAAGATATCTAACCTTGCTCCTCTTGTGAAATTGCTTCCAGATTTTGTGCTTCCAATGAAACAAAAAATGAAACTTTGATTTTGTTTTTGTTAACTAAGATAGGCTTCTTGTTATAGAAATGGCTTCTACATACTGTTGTGTAAAAGCAAAAAATTTTGGTTGTAATGTTATTTTCTACTGTGCTAAAGAATTAGAAGTCAGGGGCTTTTTCTTTCCTTTTCTCCCTTTATATTATATCTCTTCTTTCCCTCCCCCTTTTCTTGGTTTTTCACTACTTTTTTATCTTTGTATTTTATACTTTGATAAACTAATTAAAAAATCTAATTAAAAAAGGAAATTATGAGCAAGAAAAAATGTTAGCTGTATTAAGGATATGTACCATTATTCATATTGCTTCACCATGCAAGATGTACTTCTCCAGAAGTACCTTAAAGTGCCGTTCAGTGAATGTAAAGTGCTTACATTCAGTTAAAGTGGCTCTTGGAGTCATCAGTAGAATTATTAAAAGCTTAGGGAGACCAGAACCCTAGTTTCACAAGCTGCTTCTCCTTCCCAAGAAATATATTACATAAGAAGTCCATAAGGCATACTCCTAAATAAGTACATGCCCTGGACAAAAGAGGCTCAGGTGGATAGCGGCTCTTGCACTTATTTTTGTTTTTGTCTTTTGTCTTTTCTCCAGGCAGTATGTGTGAAGGAAGTGGCTCCAGAACTGCAAAGCTGCCAGCTACTGCCTGGTGTGCCCAGCATCATT
This sequence comes from Grayia smithii, assembly GCA_032468115.1. NCBI lineage: Eukaryota > Metazoa > Chordata > Lepidosauria > Squamata > Grayiidae > Grayia > Grayia smithii. The sequence goes on along the minus strand of JANHFM010010524.1, from coordinate 248,624 downwards.
CAGTGCAAGGTGGATGTCACTGTCTCTTTGGACCCCACTGACTGTACTATCCCATGAGCCTTGAGCAGGTGGCCTTCCCTATAAATTCTATGGAGGCACCTGGCAGGGGGACAGGCAGGCAAGAGATGGATTTACTCTCTGTGTCAATGGCGGTTGGATTTGCGGGTGGTGAGGAATATGGTTTTATTTTTATTTTTTCTGCATCTGTTAATAAATGTGTTTTAAAAGGCTCCAGTGACCACCTGTTCTTTGTATAATAATTTAAAAACCTCAATACAGCAGCTGCAGGAACGCAAAGCATCAGCAGGCACAGTGGGTCTCAGAAAACAGAGAGAGGAAGCTCATTCATTTTGAGGCTAAAATCCCTATGCACATTTGCCCAGTTGCAGTCTGTGCAGCTTACCTCCTAGCAAATAAATTCATAACCGTCTGGCTACAATAAGGTATCATGTTCTCTATTGACTATCCCCCCCCTTCTCTTCCAGATATAAACACTTCAATAATTATAATATAGACAATAAACATAGTTTTCCCCTGGTTTGCTTAATCATTCCTTCTGATGGATGGAGAATTGTTTGTTGGAATTTGGTAAGAGCAGAAAGGCTTTCTCTTCCCTCTAAAATAAATGAACTCGTGAAATTTAAAAACAGCCTAGTAATTCCCTGCCAGGATGCAGATGTATCTTTGATTTTAAAGGAAATACTTCTTTCTATAAAGATTTCTGGATATTTTTACTGACATCAGCAGCCTGATAGGGGAACCCAATCTACATTTGTAGTGCCTACAAACTACAGGCTCTCTGACATAGAAGGGCCTTTTCCACAATACTTGTGAACTGATTCTTTATAGTGGGAGAAGCAAATCAAAGGGCATCCTGCAACAAAGTAATTAGCTTTGATTCCCATCCTTGCTCTCCTAATTGGAGGAAGGGGATGGTATTGCTATCTTGGAAGCCTGAAAGTACACATTTGTGCTACCTGATTAGTTAGAACAAAACTTTTCTAAGTTTCTTTCTCTGCCCATAATTCAGTTGTGGACTCTTCCCCCTTTTATCTGACTATTCCCTAGGCAGCACTCCCTCCCCCAAGGTCATTCTCACAGGGAATAGATGCAGACATAAACAACATCTACATACTGTCTAAAACGGGTCGGCAACCATAAACACTCAAAAGAGCCATTTGGACCCATTTCCCACAGAAAAAAAAACACCGGGAGCCACAAAACCCTTCCCATGCCTGACTATTTCTTGAGCAGCCACAAAATTAGCATATGTAGTTGAATTAAATGTTCTGTTTTCTTCTGAAATTTTTATTTTCTTGGATTTATCCATGGTTGGCCTACTGGGGGTTGAAAAGCTCAATAAATTGCGTGCCAGCAGGTGCCACACATTGGCAGTTGTGATGCAAATTTTGAGTGACAGGGAGCCGCAGCAGAGGTATGAAAGAGCCACATGCAGCTCCAGAGCCGCAGGTTGCTGACCACTGGCATATACCATGGACAGCCAGAACAACCAGCAGAAAGGTGCTGAATCATATAATACCAGAAACATCATTGGAAGCCAAAAATCACAGGACTAAATCTGATTTTATTTGGCCATGTCATGTGTGCAAATTCATTGGAGAAATCAGTGATGCTAGGAATGGTTAGTGAATCAAGAAGAAGGGGCAAGTAAAAGAACTCACCGGCTTGATACCATCAAAGCTGATTCAAAGATGAACATCCAACAAGTGAAAGAAGCTTGAGAGGGTAACATAGAGAGCACTTGCCTCTAGAATTGTCAAGAGTTGGACATGCTTGAATGGTGGAGAATGAAGAAGGGAAGTCTGGAGAAAGCCTACTTTTTAAAGCTCTGTTCTTAGTACCCTTCACCTCCTATTTGACCACCTGCTGCTTAATCATTGGGCATATTGGTTTATTTATTGCAGTAGAGAAACAAAACAAAACCATGACTCCAGTAGAACTAAATCTGGAACAGACTAGGCAAAATGGTATGATCCCTCCTACCTTAGCCAAGGTACCTAAGTAAGTAACCACGATGGCTTTGTTAACCAGTCAGGATAGCAGTTGTAGTGCTCATGCATGAGTCTTCAGAAGCAATAAAAGTAACAAACAGTTTCTTTAAAAATCTGCATAAAATACCCTGTCAGCACAAAACATGGAAAATTGTAATGTGATGGTGACAGAATTACCAATATGCATCTGGCACAATCCAGTTGTCTGTCCTGGTGAGAAAAAAATATCTTCTAGGCAGCTCAGGACTAGCACTCTTTCCTGATTTATAAAGACATGTCTACTGCTGTTCCAGAAAAGTGCTAAAACTATGTTAAAAAAAAAAAACAGATATAGTGTTCTAACCTGGGTTTATAAGAAGCTTGACTAGAACTAGCAAATGCTTTGGAAAGTACTAGTCAGATGTCCTGCAGGCAGATGCCTCTGTGGAATCTGTCCAATCCCTCCTGCAGTCCATGCTAAACTGGACATGGAAGGCAGTGGCCATTCCTTCTCAGCAGGGAAGGTTGGGTGAATAGCAGCCACAGGATCTTAGCACAGTGTTTCTCAACCTTGGCCACTGGAAGATGTGTGGACTTCAACTCCCAGCTCTGCTGGCTGGGGAATTCTGGG
>JANHFM010010524.1:222368-239372 GCA_032468115.1 Grayia smithii | reverse complement strand
TGGCCTTATTGCCATGCACTCAAAAGTCCGATTGGGCTTATTATCAGGGGATGTCTTATTTTGGGGAAAACAGGGTAGGTAGTCAATAATGCCATTAAAACTGGCTGAGAATCAGGAAATTGAAAACTATTGTATATTATGTATATGTATATTGTGTAGTTGCCTATCACTTATGATTCACGGAAGGGGAAATATAGTGAATTGTGAAAAATGAATAGGAGAAAATTCCTTATATGATTAAAAAAAAAGGATCCAGAAAGATATTTTCTGTTAAAGCAGTGCTTTTCTCTTTAGAGAATCAAACCCAGTGGCCATTTCAGACTGACAAGGCACCCCCCTCGACTCATGTTTTAGTGTGGTCTCGATATTTTTGAAAGTGGTGGGTTTCACAGTTGGCAACAGTTGGCAAAATGTTAGTTGATTTTAAAAATTACATTGTTTCTTTCATCTTTCTGTATCTTGTCTTTGGTTCTGGATAATTCCTGGCAGAGTATGGCTGTGGGTTTGTGGGCTATTGCTGTTCCTAGAAGTTGGAGAAATCTGTCATTTCTGACAGCCCTTTTGTGTATGGTAGGGTTAGTTTTTGCCTGGTGGTTGGCTATTTGGCTATATGGTTTTGGTGCTGTATGTCGGAATTGAAGTTTTTCAGATAGCCGTTGTGGCGAAAGACATCAAACAGCTGTTTCTCTTCTGTTTTTCTTAGTGCTGTGGTGCTGCAGTCTGTCCTGGCCTTTATGCCACTTGAGAAGCAATCCCATCAACAGACACATCGCCCTACAATCAGCCTATAAACCTGAGAATTCAAATCAACTGCACAACCAACCAGCAATGGCGCCAACTCTCAACCAACCCATACAATCCCCACAACCAGCACTTCACCTCCCAATGTGCCTCACCTGATATGACCTTCCCAAGACCCTTATGTGACATGACTCACACCTGATCCATCACAAGACCATGATCTGATGTGACCCTCACCTGACATGACCCCCCTATCACAAAATCTATTGATCATACGAAGCCCTTATAAGCAGAACACTGACACAGACATCCCCTAAGCTTGGAGAATGAACCTCCACCCTCATTCTACACCAGAGCTACAGATATTACTATTGCAAAGTTTATATAATTTTGTTACAAATTAATGAAATTATTGGTGTTTATATAAAAGTCTCAGGTCATTTTATACAGAAGAGAGATGAGTTTGACAAGATGTCTTTATGAAGATTTGGCTGCTAATATTGAAAATAGAATTGTGTGTGCTTTTTGTATGCGATGAGTAGGAACAAATTTTTTCCTAACACTTCCTAATATGTGGCTAAGGGTTATTCTTAGTAACCCTCACAAACTAATACAGCAGCTTCTATGAGGGAACCAAAGTTTACAAGATGGTGGTGAGTGCAGCATTGTGATCCAAGCTCCACTCATTTTATATCCGCATCTCAGATTGTAATACTGTACCCAACATCCTGCAAATTTTGATTCACACACACTCCTTGGACATTTCTGAGCTAATCTAAAGCTTCTGATACTAGAATGGTAGTACAGGAAACTGAACTCTATTGCTCAATTTTTCACCCTTTGGTAAAATAATACTTAAAGGGCTGATCCGTTTCTCCACAATTACAGGGCTAAAATAATGAATTAGAAATCTTCAGTAATCTAGATCAGCTTTAAATTTCTTCCTTTCAGATGCACTGGATTTGACCTCCACAATTCCCAAACAGCACAGCTTTGGAAAGATGAATTTAGATTTGTGCTATGTCAAGAGCCTAACAGAATTAGGCGGGTGGGATTTTTTTTACTGATATGTGGGATTATGGGCAATTTTAATGTGTATCTCAGAACATTTCACAGACCACTGGAAGCTTGAGAATGAACTGAAGCTATTTTGTTTTCTTACCTTTAAACTGTAGCAGTTCCTGCTTAGTGAGAAATTAATATTTTTTTTGTCTGATGATATTGTTTCCAGGAAGTATGGTAATAGTAACATGTTCCTCCCATTTCTCAACTATTTTTCTGGCCCTCAAGGTACACAACTCCCATGTTCCATTCATATTCTGAAGATGAATGAGCCTCACTTGCCCTTCTCATGTTAGAAAATGTGAACAGAGTGGAATGAAGCTGTTCAAGGGGAAAGCCATGGGACAAGTGAAATTATATTTAGGAGCTCATCTATTTCCTCTCCAGTCTCTGAAAAGGGTGCAGCATTGGGACAAGAGAGAAACCTCAAAAAGGGCACCTACAGACCACATGAGAAGGGGCCAGAAATTCCCCATATTTCTAGCGATAATGGAAGAAGATTGCTCCTAAAATTGAGCAATAGATACCAAGTTCCAAAAGTTTATTGAATTGGGAAGCAGTAAACAGCCTTGACATTTGAAATTCACAAAGCATTCCCATAATTTATTACCCTACGCTCTCATTCCCCAAGGCAGAAGCAACCTATCAGCAAACATCAACATAAAAAGAAGGGACTCCTGGCACTTAGAACGCAAGGAAATGTAAAATGCAAAAGATTTTGGGCTATAAAACAGCAATAAGGTGTTGTGATCAACTCTAGCTCTGCCAGCCACTGCTCATTGCCTCTGATTGAGGTAAACTGAAATTCCAGATTCAGACTCTGACCAGCAGGGAAGACAGAAATTAAATAAGTCTGTCATTTTTAATAACAATTTCAAGCAACTGGCTGCCAGGGGCGACCTCTTCCTATGGAAATGTGCAGCCTAAGGTAGATTTAACATTTTTGTATTGCACTATTTGCATTTAATGACAAATCCTTTCAAAAATTCTCACTGTGGTAAAAGCCTCAAGGAGTCTCATATTTCAGAAAGATTAATTCAAAAATGGTAACAAGCTCAAGATTAAAAACAAACAGGAGTCAGAAGGATAGAAGTTTCTGGGCAGACAAGTTATTTTGTTCATTTAAAGGGAAAGAACGGTCTGAAGAAATGCATCCAACTTTTTGGCATGCCTGGGCCACACTGAGTGAAGAAGAATTGTCTTGGAACATATATAAAATGAATAATATAGTTAATGTATGTAAATAACAAGCTTCCTTAATTTTCCTATTTTTTTTTAATTACAGTCTTGTGGGACCATTACTTACTGTCCAGGGCTGCATGTGGCCCATGGGCTGGACATGGCTGGTCTAAAGAAAGTAGCAAATGGGTAGGATATTGGTCCAGGAAAGGAGAACAGGAGCCTAGACTGGGTCAATTCTCTTGTACAGATGGACAACAAGAGTCTGATATTAAATAGATTGACATGTGCCTTATTTCACAAAAGAAAAAATCCATTTAAAAGCATGTCAAACTGAAGAACTGCTAGCCAACATGATAAAGAATCAAAATAACAGGGGTCTTGAAGTTATCTATCAATAGTATCTGGAAAACAGACTAAACAAACTCCAAAATCTCTTTGTCAATTTTTTTTTCTTACTAAAGGGAAATGTATTTCTATTTAAATTATACTAATTATTTGATGCTATACGTTCCTATGCATAAAATAGAATATGAACATGTTCTAGACCTCTAGATTTTTGGGATAATTTAGTATAGGAAGTTCTGCATCATCTCTCCTTCAAAATGTCACCTATGAAATTTTATTGATACATAGTGCCCAGCACAAGAAAAATAAGATCTTTAATTAAAGATGTTTTCATAGCAGTTAGAGGTTACCTTGGCAAACCTGCAAATAAACTCAAGGATAATTGCAGAACTTGTCCAATCAAAAGTTTTTACATTTGAGTTTCCCTTCAAATGTAAAGGAATGGAGAAATAGTTAAGAAGAATTACATGTCTCTGTTCCTGCTGTGATCAAATGTAGTCCCTCAAGCTACATTTCAGTAAAAGAAAAAAATTGGGAGGGGGGATAAGTTTGATATCTCATTCCATGTAGTTCACAGCAACTGCAGATATAAAGTTTATCTCATGCTGTTCCCACAGTAGAAGAAATTCTAGCTATTTTTGAATAATCATTATTAATATAATAAAAGGTTGTACTTGGAAACTCCTGTCTTCATTTTATATGCTAAATATTCTGCACTTTGACATATATATTTTAATGGGTCAGTTAACAGCTAACATTGTACGGAGGGGTCATCAAGTGCTCTAGAGCAGTGGTTCTCAACCTGTGGGTCGGGCCCCCTTGGGGGGGGGGGGTGTCGAACAACCCTTTCACAGGGGTCGCCCAAGTCCATCGGAAAACACATATTTCCGATGGTCTTAGGAACTGAGACACCGCTCTTCTATCAATATAGGCTCAATATAAAGGGCTACGGGCTGGCACGACACAACTGAAAGTGAACTGAAGAGGAGGAGGTGGCAGGAGGAGGAGGTGAAGGCACCACAGCGGCGTCAGTGACAGCAGAAGCAACAGTGGGAACTCCTCGGGAAATAGCCAAGTCCGCCACCCCTTTGCCCCCCTTGCTTCCCTCCCCGTGAAAACAGACCAGAGAGCAGCAGCGCCGAGAAAAGGGAGCCGCGACCAACATCTGCATATGCTGCGAGGGAGAGGAGGGGGAACTACCAAAGACTGTGCCGCTTTGGAGAAAGGCATCCAGTGGGAGTCACCACAACATGAGGAACTGTATTAAAGGGTCGTGGCATTAGGAAGGTTGAGAACCACTGCTCTAGAGAATGTATGTAAAGGTAGTATGGGAATAAACAATCGTGTTTTCTAAACGCTATATAGAAGCATCTTACACTGCAAATGAAAGAAATTCGTCAAGCACTGACTTGCTTAGAACATAAACCTTTGATCGGTTAAGTTTCAACTGTTTTTCTTTCAGACCTTTTTGCCTTAATTTCAGACTTCAACTGTAAATGCTAGTTATTAAGATTTTATTAATATCCATGGCTGATAATATACAAGTTCAAGATTGAAAAGAGCCTGTTTGGGTGAAAATGAAGCCCATCCTCATATGTGGCCCTCCTATGTTCCCCATCATGTGTGAGAAAGAAACTTTAGGCAATAAGCTTCATCACCAAAGCATCCAAAGTTAGCAGTACAGTACAAAGCATTTATAAACAAGGGACAATATGCTTTTCCAGGATGTAATTTGTGGTCAATATGGAGTTTCTGAAAATTAACTTTGGCCACAGGGAGTTTTTTTTAACAATTACACCGTATTTTTGTGCTATGGTAGCAATTAGTACTGCAGCTCTCTTGCTTAGCTATGGACCGTAACAAACTTATCTGTACACAAAGTAAGGAGAGCATTATCTGAAATTAGAGAAGTTCATTGAACTCCTCCCACAATTACAATATGGAAAGGTTCTGAATGCACCAGATGTAAGGCAGTGTATGCAATTACAGTTCTTTCTTTCCAGGTATGCTTAGCTGGGAAATATAGTGGCAAGTTTGGTGGCATCTTATTATTTCCTGGAAAAGGAACAACCTCTAATGACATTTAACAACCATTGCTGTTTACAAAGTATTCTGAATCCAGAAAGGATGGTTTGATATATTTGAAAATTATCTCTGGCAGTCACAAATTAAAGAGATATTGTGAGATGTTTAAATTTCAGAAGATGATTTGAGAGAATTCCCTAGTTCCAATAAGTCGAAAATGCCAGTAGATAAAACCCATAGAAGTTTGTTAATTTTCATCAGAATTTAAACTGGTTATTGGAAAGACATTGCTTCTCAATTAACTAGACAGCAGCATCCACCTGGCTCTTCCCTAGGGACAACTGATTTACTTAAGCCAGGAAAACTGTGACTGCAGGCCTAATTCAGCCAGTGTCCTATTCTCCAGGAAAGTTTGCTGGTCCAGAAGAAGAGGATTCTGCAGCACTCTTCCCCATGCTAACTTTCTTGGTTCCTTAAACCTATCTTCTGTTGGGCTGCTTCCTCCTTTCTTTTCATGACCTCCAATACAGCCAGCTCCTTGGCTTCTTTCTTCTGATTCCGAGCTTCAAATTCCAGCCTACAACAATCAAGAGATCCATAATTGTATAGAGATTTAAATTCATTGCACTTGTTCAAATTACTGGGCAACTCTGATGTTCTTATGTCTGCTCTGAGCTGTTTCTAAGAATTTTCTTCTACAAATCAGATGTATGGTGTTCAGAAAGCAGGAAAGGGTGCTTCAGATCCACAAAGGTCCTGGGTTATATAGTGGCCTCAGGAAAAGTATGGCTCTTTAAGAAACAGTGATCAATACAAAGATAGTGCCCATGCTAAGCCAAAATGTAATTTCCTGTTCAAATCCAAATACTGATCAATTAAGGAATTTATAATGTTTTCTTCCTAATTTGTGAAAGGTATTCTAGTTGCATTATTTTTGAGGAATCAGAATATAACTCAATGCTACCATAGGCAGCCCTGGCATTCTGTGACCTACAGATTAATGTGGACCTGAAACTATAGGAAAAATTCTGAGCATTCACATGATATTGTAAAAAATGTATCTTCAGAACCACAGTTGTATAACTATGCATTGAAGTGGGTAATTCATGGTTTGTGGGCTGCACATGACTTCCAAAATACATTTCTGCAGCCCTCAAAATTAAGCTACCAAATTTAGTAGAAAACTATTCACAGGTAGTTACATGATCTTCTACTGTATAAGGATTACTTTAATATACTTTAATACTTTTAGGTAACTGTTGAAAGATGCCCCAATCCCATCCCAATGAAAGCACAACTAGAAAAATATTGTAACTTTCATTGTAGCTCTCAGTACTGAGAAATCAAAATATATCCCCAAACAAAACAAAATAACACTGTGTAGGTTATTTCTTCTGTAAATTATTATTTTGTGGGTAAGAAATGTAAAATTATTTTATGGGTAAGGCTTAGTGTTGGGTCATAAAAAGACAGGTTCAATGAATGAAGAGTTTATAGCAGCAGAATCAAAATCCTATCACACTTCACACAAAGTTACAAGTAGCTAACCTGTTCTTAATTATTCTTTTCACTATCAGATCAGTGGTGAGATTGTTGCCACTGTCTACCAGCCGGAAAATACCACGTTTCTTAGGTTCCTGTAGATACAGACAATAGAATGAATGGATGAATGAATGAATGAGAATTGAAAACAAAATCTCTTACAGCAGAAGTGATGGCCAGGGATCATCTGATTACAACTGACAGAGCAATGTTGTACATCGGTGGGTTTAGGAGGAGGACTCTCTTGGGTTTGGGATGTGTGTGTCTTTTCTTTTTTCTTTCACCAACTACTTTAAACACTTTGAAGGATGAGATGAGTGAGGATCTCAACATGGAGGAAACTATACGGTTTCCTGAGCGGCCTGGGTTTTTCCTTTTTTAGTATTTTAACTTTTAATTTTATAGTTTTAACTTAAATTTTAACACTAAATTTTTAATTTAACTTTTTTAAATTCCAATTTTAATTAATTAGATTTATTAATGTATTTATATAAATGGTTTTATTGATTGTTCTTGTTTGTCCGTATTGTGAGCCACCCAGAGTCCTCTGGGAGATGGGCGGCATATAAATACAAATAATAAATAAATAATAAATAAATAAATATTTTTCAATGTACATTAAAAATTGACATTTTAAAAGTCAGCAGCTTGATGACATACAATTAAAACTACTATTTTAGCACCAAAATAGTGCTAAATAGCATCTTTTTAGCTATGAATAGTAAGCAATGTATGGTAATCATAGATATTGGACATCATATTATCAGATCATATTGTAGTATAGAAAACTAGCTCTCTCTAAGGAAATAGTAGGGCCATTTTTTGTGTGTTTTTCAAACCAGGATAATATAATATCTATATATATATATAAAGGTGTCCAGGTATATAACAATTTTGTTAACAAAATTGTTAACAAAATAAAATAAAAACCTTTATATATATATATAAAGGTGTCCAGGTATATAACAATTTTGAAATTTAGTACAATTCAAAGTACTGATATTGTCCTAGACAGCAAAGTTAACTTTTCAATATAAATGTAAATAGGTTTAAGGACTACAAGCACACATTTTTATTTACAAAATGGGACAAATATCCATTTTGTAGAAGTGGAGTATGCTTTTTTATTTATAAAAGCTATCCATTTCAAAAACTGTGGGGAAGGGCCATGGGAATAATGTAATGAAGTAGACAAATTTTATAACCTCTTTGGGGTATATCCATTAAGCAAATGTGTTAATTAAGCCATATGGAGGTTGATCATAAGTAAGTGTCATTTATTTTGGTTCCCAAATGTGAAAAGTCCTATAGGCAAAGCTCTGTTGTTTGGCTATCAAATTTCATCAAAATAAACTGAGAATGTTCTAGAGATGACAAAAATGCAATTCAGGAGAGTATATGATTCACAAGCCATAGGTTTTCCAACCTGTGCAGGGAAGAATACATTTTCACTGGCATATTATATGCCATAACACCTTCAAAAAGTAGTTTCATAAGTGCCAGTTACAAACTAAAATGCTGAGCACAAGTAACTTATATTCAGTGATTCTATTAATGTTTCAGTTAATTAATTAAGTCATTAATTTGAAAGCTAGGATAAACCAACTGTTATTATGGCTGATATACTTGAACTTATCATGAAAATATAATAGTTGACCAAACTTCTTAGAGTTCACATTCAAGTTTTCCTTAGAAATATATTTTTCCTCTGACAATAGAAAACAAATATTTTAAAACCAAACTAGGCATTGCATACATGCATTCAAATCCAAGTATTTCTTCTAGAGAAAAGCAGATTTTAGAGAATTACCAGTATTCTGTTTAGAGGACCAGGAAGAAAAGATGTTTTACCATTTTTCTGCCATCTTTTCTCTACTGCTATATCCCCAGGAAGATCCAAGCCTGGACTTGGGTAGATGGGGAAGGAAAGATAGTGGTAAATTAAATATGATAGAAAAGTTATGATAAAGATAAATAATTCTTTTCTGGCATATCACTTTTTGAAACAGCTTTTCTCTAACAAAAAATTAATTTGAATTTTGTTACATGCATGTGTGCATGACATTCAGTTTAGTGCAGAATGCTGAATTTTTATTTACAAAACATTTTTAAAACATATTTTTTTTATTTTATTATTTTACAAAACAAATAAGATCTCTGAATTAGCATTCTTGAATATATTATGAAGATGTAACAAATATTTTTTCCATTACTAGGTTAAGGCCTTTTAAAAACATACAATGAAAGTTGTTTCTCGGACCATGAAACAGATTCATGAAGGCAGGATAATTTTTACCTTAACTGTGCATCTCCTTCTGTTATCCATTTTTTCCACATATTTGAGAAACATGTATTATTGGGCAGGGCTAGTCAAAAGGAGGTTGATAAAGGTCTTCAAATAAAAGTAGAAATAAAGGAGACAAATGAACACAGTCACTTGCCTCTGAAAAGCTAAAATCCTGGCTACTACCATTCTTTGTACTCACTATTCTGCCTTCTGTAGCTTCTCCAAGGAGCCCTCCAAAAGTGATTACAGGAGACATACAGGCACAGTATAGGAAAAGAATCGAGGCCAGACACTGCAGACTTAATGCATCCTTGAAGTCACTCAAGAAAAAAGATGTTTTCCTTTTGATGTCAAGTATCAAACCACCAAAAAGCCTAAATAGGTGAGATGAAACTCATCAAACTGTACTCTACAGGACTCCGGAATGTTTAAAACTATGGGACACACAAGACTGATAGTGCAGATTTTTAGCATAAATTAGCCTTATATTCCAAACCTATTAACAATACAGATGCAAACATTCCAATTTCATCTATACATTCTCAATTGAGTGAACTGATCTTCTGATTTATGCATTTTAATGGTAAGGTATCTATTGTTAATCTCTGGAGCTTGTCTCAAATGAAAACATTTTCAGGGCATCAGCTTCTGCATTCATTATCAAGTTTTGTGCATGTACGTGGTTGCGGTGAATAATAATATATGCCTTGAGTAATTTTAAAATAGACTTACATACAATTGTGATATTTAATATTATCTACATTTTTAAAGAAATAGGGAGCTAGTTGCTGAAAGCATTATTTCGTTGTTTATAGATATTGAAAAAAATAATGTGGTGATTAAAAAGTATTCTTTGAAAAAAAAATAATTTTTTAAAAAGCTGAGTTACAATGCCCATTATTTTTATGCTTACAATTGAGAATAAAAACAAAACAAAACAGGTATTCATCCTAAGGAAGATGAACAGCTTTTGAAAGAAATTGAAATTTAAAATCTTCCATTTGTCAGGGTTATCTCTCCTTTAATAATTGTATTTAATTAAAATATAGCCCATCTTTAAATTTTAGGCAACCATATCTTCACAAGGATTTTCCATATGAAGACATTTCAGTAGAATTTAACTTAATAAAGATATCATCCTTCTTAAATGATTTTTTCTGTTGTAATTGCCAAGATTAAGAGCCTACAGGACATCTATATAATTTTCACATGTGAGAAATCTCTAAAACTGCTCTTTATTACAATATTTTGAATATCTAACTTCACACAGGCAATTTTTGACTTAAAACTATTTTTATCTTCATAATATGGTTTGAGATGTTATATTAAAACTTCACTATAGTCCCTAGAATCTACTAAAGAATAGTTCTACTGTATTAAGAGAGTAAAATAGACCATAACTAGGAATCAAGCATATTTATGTAGAAATTTTAATCCATGACATTTTATAAATTATTAAAGCAGCAATAATTTAGATTTTTACACACTGATGTTATTATAACTGAAGTAAATTCTACACACCTTCCAGTTCTTTGTAGTTCAGGTCCAGCATGATGACCTTCTTCCTTAAGGGGTTCTCCAGGAGAAGCAGCTCCATTTGGAAATTTAGGAATCTTCCTCTTCTCCTATATTAATATTAATCTGTTAAATGATTTTTGCCTTTAAGTCATGATAAAGTTATTATTCTTAGTATTTGTCCCTTGGTAGAAGGGTCTGCTTGTTTTACTTTGTTTTACTTTGAGTCTGCATTGTTATTGGTCTTCTTGCTGTTCTTGTCACCCATCTCCTCCCACTTGTGACTGTATGGCTGTGGCTTTGTTGCTGGAATCCTTGAGATTTATACTGACTGTTTCCTAATATGATTTGATTGCTTATTGGTTCCCTATGACTATCATTAAGTGTTGTACCTTATGATTCATGCCGAATGTATTTTTTCTTTTATGTACACCGTGAGAGTATGCACCAGGACAAATTCCTTGTGTGTCCAATCATATTTGGCTAATAAAGAATTTTATTCTATTCTATTTATGTTTTATCTAGTTAATATAGCAAAGCTATATATGATCTGAGGAAGGATTTTGTTTTTCAGCTAGCTTGTTCCAGCATCTGACAATAATTGAGGATTAGAAGAAATAACTAGCCCACAGTCAATGACCCAAGGAAAGCCCAAGGAAAATGGGTCTCCCCATTTCTAATCTAGCATTTTTGCTACTGTACTGAACTATACTCACTCTTGAAGTCATACTTCAATAGCAAGTATAATTTCAAGTTGTCTTCTTCACATCTATATTTGTCTTCCATGCTAACTATATAATACAGTGTTCTTCAAACCAGAGTTGGCTTTTTAAGGCTAATCTAATATTAACTCTCAACTCAGAAATAATTTCCAATAATTAACACAATACTGTATTAATAATAACTTGTTTAAATCAATGGTAACTAGACTATTTATCTATGTTAGCTATAGTGAAGTTAATATCAAACTATAGATATTTCACATATTGAATGTGATAGCCATTCCTATTCAATAAATTATCTAAAAGCTGTAAAATAATTTCTTTCCTCTCCTTTCCTTTTTTTTTGCTTTTTAATCTTTTATAAGATAAAAACAATTTGATGAATTTGATCTAACCTTTCATCAATTTGTTGCTTCACTGCAAATTTATTTTTCAGGTTTGTGATGCAATCTTGATCACACTTACCATGCCATAATGCATTTTAAAGGACTCTTCTTTTGCAGAGGAACCTACCTGAGAAGGAACACTTTTGGGTGGTTCAATTCTTATTGAAGGATCCCATTCGCCTGGAGGAAGAACAGTCACTTGATCTAAAAATTCATCAATTCCAGATAGTAGATCATTTCTGTCTTTGGCTTTATAAGCAACATCATGGAAAACCTTTTAAAAAGACATATAAGTATGTATTTGATTTCTTGACATAACATATATTTTTACTAAGAAGTACAAAATATGGCTAATATAGTTGAAAGACCAAAATGAAGAATTAGTTTAACACACCTCCATTAAAATATTAAGTTATGCATACATTAGGTTTTCTGAATGAATACCCACAAGAGATGTGGATATCCACTTGCAAAATTATCAGCAAGAGACACGTTAGTAAGGAGATTTGGGTAAGTGAAATCTACTTTTCTGGAGGGCAACTAGATGGACTAAACAGGGTTTAAATGGCCAACTAAATATCAATTTGATAATTTAGTTATAACAATAGTTATTATTGGATAATAACTATTTTCATAAGCTCGTTTATATGAAATGAGTTTCATATTGTCTTCAACAATTTATCAACTGCTATAGATTTAAAAGCCTAAAGGAAGAATCTATAATCTATGCAGATCTCAAAGAGAAAGCATCCTAGAATTAATTTGTAAAACCAAATTTGTTAATATTGTTTCTAAAACACAATTTAAATTTTGCAGGTACTGCATACTTGCAAATAATATGAAATGTACAGGCATAAATAATCTAACAACACTGTGACAACTTATTTGGCATATTCCACACATTCTGAACAACTTTCATAATCACTTATAATTGTCAGTAATGATATAAACTCCACGACCAGTTTGCTATAGCACTGTAAAGGTATAGTGATCACTAATGAAGAACCTTTTTTTAAAAAAAAAAGAATGAACTTTGCTAGACATTGTTAAAACAAAATAATATAACAATTTCTTATTTAGAAGCTTTAATCATCTTGAATAAGATGACTGAACAAATAATTATATACCTTTAACACATAAAAGCCAAATTATAAAGAAATGGGCAATCAAATTCTATATACTTAGTATTATTTTTATTGTATTATTAGTACTCAAATGATGATAAGGGTTACTTCAATTTACAACTTACTGCTTGTTGTTATTCTATTTCCAAAATCTGCCTTACTATAAAATTGAAAGCAAAATTTGAATATCCCTTTCTAAACAATTGTTTAAATTAATTTGTATTTGTGAAGAACTGTGACTATGTATGTATAAACATGTTTGCTAAATTGCTTGTACTATTTTTTAACTAAAACACTTATTTTTGCAATCAACATCTTTACAGGTTTCATGACACACTAGCCCCAAAGGTATACAAGTAGTCCTTAACTTCAATAGCAATTGAGATCCACTGCTGGATGATATGGTCATAAAGCACAACCAATCACTTAGTGACAGCAATCTCACTTGCAAGTCCCAGAAAGCTTGTAAGCAGGCTGGTAGGCAGATAATTGTGATCTCTCCTCTAAACAACGACTCCTCCACTTCTTCTCCAAAAGCCTCCAGAGAGAATGTTCCTGGCACATCAGAAATTGCCAGCTGAACAGGCCTTGGCTGGAGAGAGCTTGCAGGCCAGTGAGGAAGAGGGGGAGGAGCTGCTTGCCACAGTGAATGCCAGAGTACACAGGACAAAGATGTAGGTTTGCCAGATTGCTGAGGAAAAGGCCCTTTCCCTCTTGATGGGCTGCACCAGGAGTTATTTAGCACAGCAGGCAGAGGGAGGCATTGCTGAAAACAACATGTGTGGGTTGTGGCCAAATGTTTGTTTGAGAGACGCTGCAGTTGATTTAATTTAAGTTGCCGGAAGAATCTGTGTTCGTGTTTTGGACCCTGTTTGAGCAGCTGGTTATCTGTCTGATGGATTAATTGGCCATTTCCTGGAAGTTTAGTCTGGGGCTTGTTTGTGGCTGGCTTCCCTTGGAAATGACCCCCTGAACTCCTGTCCTGGGCTGTTCCTGTGAATTTTACTTGTAAACCCTGAAACTATGACCATTGGACTAGCTGACAAACCTGATGGGAGGCTCCAAATCTCAGGTTGGATTTTGGCTTCTCTTTTGAAACTACCCAGGCAAAGCCTGTATTTCTGAAACTGTTCTAAGTTTCCCATATGTTCATTTTTTAGTTATCTACTTGGTCTCGAGCCAAATTGTTGTTCTATTCTAGCAACTGTGAATGAGCTGAAACCAGAAACAGAACTGCTGTGGGGGGAAGACAAAATAAAGCTCTCTCTAAACCAGTGATGGCTAACCTTTTTGCCATTGCGAAAGTGGGGTGAATGCGTGGCGGTCATGTCTGCACATGGCCACACCCAGAATTCAATGTGCCTGCCCCCCCGTGCATACATGCGACACACACACCCCATGCTCCCCCCACTTTTGGCATGGTGGGCCCAGTAAGCCTCCCCAGGCTTTCTAGGAAGTCCTGTCTCCTGACTTCCGGTGGGACCAGAAGGTCTGAAAATCAGCTGGCCAGCAAGCACATGTGTGCTGAAGATGAGCTAGGGCAATGCTCACATGCCCACAGATATGGCTCCACGTGCTACCTGTGGCGCACGTGCCTTAGGTTCGCCATCACAGCTCTAAACCAACACTGACATGTGGATGACTGAGGCAGCACAGTAGTGGATGCTACCAGGTGGGAAAAGATGAAAGGAGTGTGTGAGGTACCAGTAGGTGCAGCAAGGCTTGGGAAGGGTGAACAAGGAAGTGAAGAAGGAACAATTGACCTATCTTCCAGATTTGTTAAAACAGACAGAAGCAACTGGAAAGAGATGGTCCCATAGGTAAACTGGCCCCAAACCATGATCATAAAACTACTACCACCTTGAATTACACTAGAAACAAACTGGCAGTCAATACAACAGTAGTGTCATGCTAAATAACTGGCACCATTAACTGTCTAGACTGCCACATTTTGAACCAGCTGAAGCTTTCTTCACCATCAGTCCCCTGTAGAGACATTTAGTAATCCAAATGGGAGATCATAATTACATGTTAATTTGTTTGGAAACCACCCAAATCTATCAAGGAATCAGCCTCAAAACTGGATTAAATACTAAACAGTAAAAATTAAATGACAATATTTTATAGTCCCCGATACACCTATCTCATCTCATGAAAGATATTAATATTTAAAGATTGTACAAATCTTTAATAGTTAACCTCACTTAAAATAATTTTTTTAAAAATAATGTAAGCTGAATATAAAAATTGTTAGATACAAATAAAAACACATTATAGTTAACTTTAAAATTAACACATAATTAACTTTAAAATTAACATAATTGTAATTTTATATTAGTTTCATTAGACAAGTGCTGCTCCTAGTTTATACTAGAATGAATATTTTATATTAGTTTATACTAGAATGAATATTTTTAAACATATTCTGAAGTTATCTATATATTTTCACTAGATAACCTCTGACCTATTAGACTTCTCCTTTTAGAGATATTTCTTTACCATACCATACTTCAATGCCTTCAACAATGAACACCTCTAGTGTATTGCATTCACTGGAAATGACGGGATACATTCAGAGATGTATCTGCCTTAAAAATCATCTATGTTGAACTATATAGTGCAGTCAAGTGTCAGTACAGGACATATTTTATGACATTTTGTACTATTTCATAAACTGTTTTATGATAACATTTACTTCATAAAATGTTTTAGAAAATTAGCCAAATTTCAATTTTAATAGGTCTCATAGATTCCAGATTTGGATACATTAAGTAAGTTAGCCCATTTGAGGTACCTTGGTTCAAAAATTGTTACTCTGTGATGAACTGTTTCAGCCAGTTGAAGGTTACAGGAACAAGAATTTTAGTAGTATATACCAGTGATGGCAAACCTATGGCATGCGTGCCAGAGGTGACACGCAGTGCCCCCTTTGTGGGCATGTGAGCCATCGCCCCAGCTCAGCTCCGCTGTGCATGTGCGCACACGGCCTGCCAGCCAGCTGGTCTTTGGGTCTCTGCTGCACAAGCCCAGGGGCAGGGTACACGTGGGGGGCATGCGCATGTGTGGAGGATGGGGCGCATGCTGGGGCTCATGTGCGCATGTGTATGGGTGGAGACCATGTGGGGGCCATGTTGCATTTTGGGGTTTGCACCTGCTTTGGGCACTTGGTCTGGAAAAGGTTAGACATCTCTGGTATATACATTCAGCTTACATTTTTTGTGTGTTTTACTTTATATTATCCAGAGACCTTCAGGTATTGGGAAGTTTTTTAATAAATGAATTTTAATAAATAATAAATTAAAATGATACAATGGGAAGTATGATAGATTAATTTCCAAATCCAAAAACCAAAGTAGTTGTGTTTTACTGGGAAAATGGAGGAACAAAGGCAAGTTACAAAGGTAAAACTGGTGCAAGTAGATAGACTTGGGTACCTTAGCAGAAAGTTCACTAAAAATAGGATAACTGATGGAGAATTGTTCAGATCTGCTAGTAGGAAAGTAATGGATAGTAATTTGTTATCTTGCAAGAGTAAATACTTGTCAAAAAATGAAAATAACTGTTCATTATAGCATATTTCTGCTCATTTATATACAAGATATTTAAAACCTGTGTGTGATAAACGAAGAGGGATAAGGTAAGAATTATTGAATATTGAACAATGAATATGAAATGAAAATTACTAGAAAAAAAACTTCAAAGTCATTTGAGCATATATTCAAATTATATACATTGCAAAGCAAAACAATAAAAATGAATGAGTTATATGAAAGGGAAGACTAAAAATAAAAGGACAATGTACAAAGCAATTCATGGATGTTATAGAAATAAAGTTAGTTAATAAGGACAAAGGTATGGAAAGATATGAAGAACAGCATTGGTATAAACTACGTACAGGTATTCCTCAACTTACAACAGTCCATTTACAATGGGACTTACTGCTATAGAGACTAAATTGATACTGAACTTTGTTACAGCAGCGAGACTTTTAATAGTGCAATACTGGAAGAGAGAAGATTTGCCATCTATTGATGAATGGACACTTAAAGTTATGAACATTGCAGAGATGGCTA
>JANHFM010010524.1:204869-222268 GCA_032468115.1 Grayia smithii | reverse complement strand
AGGAAGGAAGGAAGGAAGGAAGGAAGGAAGGAAGGAAGGAAGGAAGGAAGGAAGGAAGGAAGGAAGGAAGGAAATCAGAAATCCTCACCTTGAAATGATCGAGCAGATCGGCAGTGACCGAATAGGGAGCTCCAATCACTACTTCAGAAACATACTAAAGACAAGGAAAAGAAAAAAAAGCCAGCCATAACTATACGGTCCACACATCTATCAATTATAGTTTTAATTAGTGAATTTTGAAAAGTAAGATTTTAGGAGACAAATCGAGGTCAAACATAACCTTGATGCAGCCCCTCAATGAAATCAAGTTTGACACCCCTGCTCTACAGTTATTCCATGGAATTTAAGGCAATATTCTTGGGTCATGAGATTATCAACCAAGCCAGACCTGTTTCACTTCAGGATGGTTGGCTGTATTTGCTTTACTTTCATTTTATGTCCTAATTAGAAGAGAATGATTCCAGCCAAATACTCACTCTGCAGGCCAAAACACTGAGAGTTCGTTCATGCACATTCATTATGGGATAGTTCTTGCCCTTATAGAGATTCACTTCCTGTAATTAAATTATAGCAATTAGCATCAGATAACTACATTCATCTTCCCAGGAGATGAAAATGAGTAAGTAGTCTTCCAGCCAAGCCATACAGAACTGATACTCACTTGGTCAAAGTGTAGCCCAACAATGATATAAGGCCGCTTTGCTATTTGATGCACTCTCTCCAAAAAATCCACATGACCCACATCTAATGTATACATTAAGAAAGCAACCCTTGGGCACTAAATGAAGCTAATGAGACATAGATATGTTCTTTCCTTTTCACCAGCCCTCTATTTCTTTTCTTAGTAGCTCACAATCATTGTAGATTACAAGACTTATAATAACTAGACAAGGCTCATGCTCAGAAAAAGTTCTGGAATTGATTGCAGAAACTATTGGCAAGTGCTTGTACTGCAACCTTTAGCACCTGCATCCTGGGTTTTTTTAAAAGCTATGCTTATACTTAAAATTAATGGACATTCATCCAGCATTCTCTAAAGACTGAGGGGTAAGGCACAAAATAGTGGCTGAGTAAAGTAACTATCACAAAATAGTTAAGTCAGAGAGAGACCCGGATTTATTCTGCAGGAGGTTGGGCAGGGTAGATGTGGCAAATTCTGCTTAAGAGGGTGTTATTTGGGATGAGTTTTCCCACTGGAGGGCATAATACAGCTTGAAAAAAGCAGCATTTCATTTTCTTGAAGTAGGCTACAGTATATGTGTCACTTTTTTCACATTACTTTCCTAGATTAAAATAAAATCCCTTATCATACAAGGTTTTTACAGAGATAGTGAACATGCCTGTGCTATAATTTTTTTGAACTTTGGATAAATCAGAATTCTCAGCTAAAAGTATACCTTACTGTTCAATAAAGCTACATTTGCCCAAGTTCCTAACTGGTATAACTTGATTTAGCATTGCTAAGTCAAAACAACCTGAAAAATTGGTTCAGATATGAAGTATAGGTAGTTCCAATAACAGATTGGAACTTCCTAATTTGCTGCAAGAAACTCTTAATTCCATTCTTCCCCAAAGAAAACAAATCTAGGATACGAAACAGATCAAAGGCGCCCGCCACATAGATTATGGTATCTCTAGGTTGAGGCTCCTTGCCAGATGCAAATTGGATTATCTTCTGAGATGTTTGCAGAAACTGAGAAACTCCAGTCCAGGGACTGTGACCTTTAGGGCACTGGAGAAAAAAAGAACACTTTCAATATTTTTGTAGCTATTGGAGTTAATTCTCTTCGAATATAATGAATGCAATTTGAATTAAATAGGTTAAAAAAATAATTCTAATAAATCAACTTATATATTAACCAAAACTGATAAAGACCCAGTAATTGCTACAAAATGTTAACAGACCAATCTAAGTAATTATATACATTTAAGGCTCATAATCACAAAGAATTGACACCAATTAAAGGAATTTAAAAACTCTTCACAGCAAGATTAAGATAAAACTGAAGTCATAACTTCTTTATTACCAAAATTAAATATAGTTAAAATGAGTTTTTCCTATATTTCTATTTGTATTTCAAATTCCATTGCCCATTTTTATGCTTTTCAATTGAAACAATGAATTCATATAATTTGAAATTCAAACTGAACTACAGTAGCATGGTATCATTGTGGCAATATTTATTTTTGACACAAAAAGTTCAATATATATTGCTGCATTGATACTTTAATCCTATAGAAGATGTAAAAAGTGGAAGCTAACAGTAGGTTGCTAACCTCTCTACTTCTATACCATGATTACCCTCTTGAAGCATGACAATAAAGTAATTCAGTAAAAGAAGTAGGAAGGCAGAGGATTCCATAGTTAGAATTATGCTCATAGGTGGAAATATTGTGCAAAAGGACTTGTTTTGTTATTTTTATTTAATATTAATTATTTTATAGTCTACATTTTAGAAGATTTTACACACCCATCAGTGGTGGGTTGCTCCCGGTTCAGTCCGGTTCTTGTGAACCGGTAGTAATGGTGGCGGGAGGCTCCACCCGGACGTCATCACAGACGATCTGCGCATGCGTGCTCTCGTTGCGAACCGGTAGTAAAGGTAAGTGGAACCTAGCCCTGGCACCCATATATACCCTCTGACTTCTTTTGTTCTGACTTATGTATTTAATATATGCATAGTATGTGCTAGAAACTGTTTAAAGTGAAAAGGAAGATTAGCTCCACCAGGTGGCATTCTTTGGGACTGCTTCTATAACTCAGTAGAATGACTTCATCGATTGTATACAGAATACAACTCTAATGCCAAAGAGAAACTTATTTGTTCTAAGACATATAAAACTATATAATGCTTCAAGGCATAATAGTAATATCTTACATACTGAAACAGTTCTGTATCATAAAGAAGCAGCAAAATATAAAAAAGATTTTCTATGTACATCCAGATGTCAGATGTACAGATGTCAGATATACAGATATTCCTTGAGATCTTTGTAAAGTTTGAAACCAGCTATAATGGCCCCCAAATAAACTCCTTGATTATAAAACTACTCTGAAATCCATGCTTACAAGTTTGTACTTTTATAAGAGTCTCTAAATAAAAATGGAAAATAAAGTGATTTTCGTTTGATTCAGATATTTCACATATTGATATCATAAAAATATTTCCATAGATAAGCATCTGCAGAGGAGCAAAGGACAAAACAAGTGTTATATCACTGCTGGGCAAACTCCACTCCTTTACAGACTGATATTTTTTTTTTTTGCATGAAAGAGAGGAGGAAGAGGAAGAGAGACGGAAAAGAAGGAGAAAAGATCACAAAGTATAATGATTTGTAAATAGAAGTGGAATTACTGTGACAAAAGAAAGTAAAGATAGTACCAATAACACTTATCTTTGGGGGCAATCCTAAAACATCTGGAATACCACTTAAACACCATCATTCAATAAATCACCATCAGTCAAATGCAAAGGACAGCTTTCTTGGAACAGCTTAGATCCTGGGATGATACCCTTAATGTCATCAGACAACAACACCTGCATTTCCCAGATCCTTGCGAAGGACTAGGAAAGTGGATAAGGTGGATAAAAATGCCAAATCCAGCCTAAACATCTGGCTGACTGTGCAATCAACAACAACAACAATAATAATAATCATACAATCTCTGATGTCAGCATTACATTATAAAAAAATAGGGAAACAGAAATCATCAATTTCAGATAACTCCAATCATTCAAAATTTGGAATAATTCTGCTGGAATATTATATTTGATTACGCATAAACTGCATAGAGAGGAGGCACATTTGTGATGTGCCTCTGGTGCCAATTCTTACCTTTCCTAGGTTATCTGCGTGCTTCCGATAATCTGTATCTTCAGCCTAAAAGAGAAAAGAAACATATTAATGGTAAAGACATTTCAGTGGCCCATCCAACAAATGAAAAGAACATATGGAACTCTAAATTAGGTACAGCAGGCCTGCTATTCCTCAACTTTCCTCACCTTTACCCCCCCTTGAGATTAGTGCTGATCCCTGCTGACTACATGGACAAGTCCATGGCAGCATTTTTAGAAGTGGGTTGCCACTGCCTTCTTTCTGAGTGCTGAGAGATAAGATACCCAGCTGGCTTCTGTATTTTAGGCAGGACTAGAACTTAAGGCACCCAGGTTCTACACTAAACCGGTTCTCATTAAACATTTTACACCCATGTAAAGAAAATCTCTCAACTGAAAAAGGTATAGTTATGCAAAACTTCAAAAGCATGCTTTGTTCCAACCACACCTTGAGCTTTACAAGGCATGCCAAAAAGAAAGCAAAACTGGCATTTGTCCCCATGCCAAAAAGAAAGCAAAACTGTCATGTTACTTTTATTCACATCATTCCAAGTGCTCCCAGGCAGTGGTGGGTTGCCCCCGGTTCGGTCCGGTTCGTGCGATCCGGTAGTGGTGACGCTGTGACATCACCGAACCGGTTCTACGCCTCCCAGACCGCACCCCCCTGCACGCCCGTACTTACCAGCCCGGTCGTGGAGCACGCTTGCGCAGAAAACTTTTTTTACCTTTTTTGGCCAAAAAAAGCTTCTGCGCATGCGCAGGATTGCCCGTTCGGCACGCGTGCGCCGGATGCACGGTCCGCGCACCCCGACCACACCCAAAACGTGTGCATCTTTAGAACCGGTAGGACAGGTAAGTAGAACCCACCCCTGCTCCTAGGGCTATTGGAACTGTGGAATGAAGCCCAAGGAGACACAGAATGAATTATGTTGCCTCCGTGCTTTAATGAGGTGAAATGTATTGACCTCATAGTATGAAATGCCTGGCTGTGTAAAGGACAGATACTTTACATATTTCTAGAAACTAGCTCAGAAATAGTTCAGAAGCCTTCCAACTTCAGCCACAGAGACACGCAGACTAAATATATTCTTAGCCCAATTGCCCATTTAGTAAACTGTCATAATTTAAGCACTATTTCATAAGTATACATAAATGCCACTGACCTAAATTAAATCTTAATCCATTTGCCAAGTAAGGCAACCTGACCTCCTCTTTCCAAATCCCACCCTTAACTGATGATCCACATAATAACATTTCAATGGTAAGTTATTTTCTTTCCTTCTTGGCAGCACATCTGACATGCATCGTATCCACTTCAAATAGCACTTCCCTAAACATACACTTTTACTTTGTTTTGGCATCTGCTGCCTGTATCAAAGAGCAATAATCCTGGAATCATATCAAAGAATAATCAAAGATCTTCCAAACTTCCCCATGATTCATTTGAAAAACTCAAAAGCTCTCTGATCCAAAAAGCAGCCCTACATCAGTGGTTCAGAGTATTGAAGGAATTGGAGCATCCTGGAACTTGCTAAGCCATTTTTCACTTACAATGTTGCTGTGATGGGCCTTAGTCATAAGCAACATACGGCCAACTAGATCTGTAGTGGACACTCCCTGGGTGCGTTTACATTCCCTGCAACAAGACAAGATTCAGATAATGTAGGAATTTTGCTATCCATTATTCACAATGTTAGCAGTCTTTCCTCTAAATCTTTTTGTTTGCCTGAGAGTATCTTGGCAAATTTGTTTTTTTCCTTATTTTTTAAAAAAATGCTTTTAGTTTTTAACAAGAAAATAACCTTTTTAATTTTTAATGATACAGAACACTAAACAGTAACTCATTATTTCCCATGTTTCCCTCCTCAATCCTTTCTGTTAAGTTATTAATAAATTCCATTGCTTTTGGATTAAAGGATTTGCAATCTTCACTTATTCATATTCATAGCTGAATAAGAGCTAAGGACAAAACCAGAACAATATAATATTAATCTAATATAGCATTCAAAATTTATAGAGGAGAAGCAAGCTATAAATATAATGAAAAAAATTAACAGAGCATTTCAGGATCTCTGAGCAGAATAACATAAATAGGAGTTTACCTATATCTTCCAGCTTTCTTCACTTCCTCATAAGTATCCTTGCCATCTGCAGTAAGTGTGATGTCATCTATTTTAAAAAAAACACTGCTGATAAATTGGAAGAGCTGCTTAGATAGTCTAATCAGCAAATTCCTATAACATGCATTTTAATTATAGTAAACAGTATGTAAGCTGTTTTCTCTAACAGTGAAGAAAGATTTTTGCTAGTTATCTTTCTCAGTCTTGAAGATAATCACTACAATCCAGCAATGCTATAGGAAGGCTCAGGCAGCATAACCTGACTTGCAGAATTACAAGCAGTGTTGATCTCCATTATATTTCTGTTCTCAAAAGCAAGACACATCGTACTATTATCAACCCATACTTGTATAGCTTTATTACGTTATACCAAAAATAAGGATAATGTATATTAACAAAGATAGCAAAATAAAATTACCATTTATTTTAACCAGTATAGCAGACTTCTAGTAGCTAGGTAGGTATGTAGTGAGAGAGAGAGATAAGTGGGTACATCAAGCTTTGGTACTCACCCCCATGTACACAGAAGTCACAGTTGTATTTATCCAGAGTTTCCAATGTTGTGACATAAGGAGCTCCCTGAACAATCTCATCTACCCACTTGATGGCCTTCACCATTTTGTATCTTTCTTCTTGAGTAAAGACAGGGGGGCCTTTATGTTTGGATATTTCACCTATAATTTAGTATAAAAAGGGAGAGGAAAAGAGGTGATTTTCAGGCCTGTGTATACCTCCCATGCCACTGTTAATTTCTTACAGAAGGAAAAAGATTTTAAAAATCTGGATAGCCTTTAAAAATTCAATAGGAAGTTTCAATTAGCTTGTTCCAGGAAGCAATTTCTGACTGTACAGTATTACAAGATGGTAAAGACTTTGAAGCAGGATTGTTCTTCTCCTGATTAGACAATTGCCAACTGTTTATAACAATTTAATTTTTTTTTAAAATACTATTTTATGAGGGGCATATACATTCATGCTTGTTTAACTATATTGCTCACTCAGAAAGAAGCTTGAGTAGGGTACACTATCAATTTTCTTGACAATGAATATGAATATTCTAAGTATAGAACTTAAATATTGATTATTCTGGGCAAAATAACATAATTTAGTATTAGGATTACCATCCAAAAATACAAAATCTTCCAAACAAATATGCTGAAGTACCCAGGAAGCAAGGAAATCAATTCAAGAGGAATATAAAATAAAATAAAGAGAACAACTAATGACAGAGGGACATGGTTGTTAATGGTTTTCTTATTTATAGTTATCAGAAAGATTTAAAATACATAATTGTAGTAAACAATATAAGGCAGAATTTGAAATGAAATTATATATAAATGATGAATATCTTCATTTAGTAATTGCTAAAAAATAGGATAAATTTTGGTTATAATATACAGATATAACAATGTGAAAATATGTGGTTTAAAGCACTGAAATTTACCTTGTGTTACAATTTTAGAAATTTTATTAAATGATGTAGTGTTGGTATATGACACCAGAAAAATTATCTAGAATGCATAAATTTATGTTCGAAATGCGAACAATTTTTTCATGCTTGATGGATGTGTAAAAAAAGCTAGAAAAACCTTGGGCTCAAATAAATGCAGTGATTTAAAGGATTTTAAAGACTGAATTTTTCCTCTGGGGACTGATGGATAAGCACTGTTTTGCAGTGAGATTATTGTATGCATAAAAGTTTGAAAGATCTGGCAAATACCTGTAAATGGATGGAATAGTTGATGAAGATGATAGAACTTGCTGAAAGGGATAAGTTGACTTGTTTGATTAGCGAGAATGCAATATCTACATTTATTGATGAATGGAAATCACTTATGGACTTTTTGCCCCCCCAAAAAGAAAAAAACTTATGTTTTAGGCTTTGATAATTAGACAGGATACATTATAGAAAGAAGAGAGTTATGATGCAACTTTAGAATGAAGTTAATATATAACTGTACTATATAGCTGGTCTGGAAAAGATTGGAAGCCATTTTTATATATTTCTTTATATCTTTTTTCCTGAATGTATATGTGTATGTATATGTATATGCATATTTGTTTCAGAAAAAGATTATCGCTAAAAACGCAGGTAAAAATATTTAACTAGATATGCTGCATTGTTTAATCTTTATGTTATGTGTTAAAGTGTCCTGGTTTTTAATTTTATTTTGTACAAGTTTGTTCATTATTTATACTTCAGCTTTTATGCATATCCTCAGTTTGTGCATGAGACAATAATTTTAGAATCTTTCTAGTCGTTGATTAATTTGAAGCTTCCAGCAACATACTTGTAATTGTGGTAAAATGCTTATTTGTAGCAGACTAGTAAATCCTGTGGACTGCTGGGAGTATTACAATTCTTATGTAAATGTTCTTTTTAATAAGACTATTTTTCTATAATCTGAATAGCTTTATAACTGATCTCATTCATGATTAAACTCTGATATTTTGGGACATTTAAAATTGAATAGCTTATAGCTATTATATATTTTCTTTCTTTAATAAAGTTTGATTTTGTTTATATCTTATAAGACTGGTCTATCTCCTAAGAGTGAGAGAGAAAGGGATGAATTCTCTTCTTACATATTTTTGAGCTACATGGCAAGGACATGCAATATTAAAATTATTCAATCTTTTGCATTTAAATTTTTTTCATGTTTCACTCACTAGAAAGAGAGCACATGTTGACAGAGCCATATGTCTCTCATACACTGAGATGAGGGGGTGAATGCTAGTGAGGTGACTCTAGAAAGTAGGCTGTGGTAAGGTTCCACCTGAAAGCTACAAGTGTCCACCTGAAAGCTAACATAGGGCCAGGATGTGAAGACCTATACAGCTTCAGGATAAAAAATGCTGAGACCTCCAACATCTGTTTCTACAAGGTCAACTGTTATGCTATCTATTATTTAAGTTTAACAATATTAAGAATGAACTTAGATTATATGATTACTAAGAACTAAGGTTCTTAGGGCACTAAACTAAATAATTCCAAGAAAGATGAACCCTAAACTAAAACCAATCCAATGTGTAACCATGTTCTTCTAAGATGAAATGTAGTTTCTTTTGATTTGGTTCAGTGTATTGGACATGCTCTACAATGCTCCAAAATTTGAAAAGTATAGTTGATGGCAATTTTTTGCAGATTCACAGAATACCCCAAAAGTCATGCCACTAAAATTTGGTGGCACATTAAAGACAATCAGCAATGTAATTTTCCACAGTGGAAAATAGGTTTAACATATCAATTTCACTTAAAAAATCCAAACTGCCAAAAATGTTTTTTTAAAAAGGATTGAAAATTACTAACCCTAACCCTCTGATGATGTCACCATGTCAGTATCATGGTCCATGCCTGACCCTCAGCAGCTGAAAAGAAAAATGAAAATGAAAGTATGGCTCTTTGATCCAAACAGGATGGTTATTCCTGCTTCAAAGTTAGTGTAATGGGTGAACCCAATCAACTCAATAAACAATAGTTTATAGCTTAGCAAGATATATGAATCCAGCCATCTCCTATAATAGGAATTGATTTGGAGCATTATTGAGTATGTTGGTTTAAATACATTTAAGGTAAGGAAAACATATCTCTCCCTCCATCCCCATTTTTTAATGTATCTTTGTTCTTTTTTCTCTGTGTCATTGTCATGTTTCAGTTGGGAGTTAATGAAGCCTTTTTTTAAAATTTTTAGCTCTAGACAATTTCCCCCCTTTCTACCTGATTTTAAAGAATATAATTGGGCACATTTCAGTAAAATATTGGGATGAAAAGAATGGACTGAACTTGAAAGCTATTATTTGGTCCTCTTACAATTCTATTCTAGCTATTGCATTATATGAGTTTGCTATTTATTTTATTTTTTTCAGGTCATAAGGTGGGTTCTGCTGGAAAGAAAAAATTTGATTCCAACTTTCATGAAAAACTAACATTGTGGGATTATGCCTATTTAAAAATTCTGGATTTTTTTTTTGCGGGCGGGGAAGGGGGGAGAACCTGGGCTGACAATCAGATTACTAGCAAGCATTAAGTAGACAATTTCAAAACCCTTGAAATTTTATAAAAGGAATTTATTATTTATTTATGTATTATATAGTATATGATGAGAACATGACAAATTACAAAAGGAATGTATTTTACCTAATACAGCCAAATAGCAATGCTGGTAGATCTTGGTTAATGATGGCAGTTGGAACTGGAATTACCATTAAATGATGCAGGAAAGCATGATGTCTCACAACAACACTGCTTAGTGATGGCAATTCCAGCATTACCAATTATCATAATGAAGTGAATCACTACAACTCATTAAGTGAGGACGTTATGTGGTCACCATCTGCAAGTTCCTGCTGTTTCCCCTTTGATTTTGCTTGTCAAAAGCTGGCAGGGAAGATTGTAGATGGCAACCATGAGACTGTGGGATGCTGTAATATCATAATTTTGAGCCAGGTGCAAAGCACCCAGACCTCGATCATGTGACTGCAGGGACACTGCACTGGTTAAAGCTCCAAGGACCAGTTGTAAGTACTACTCATTCACAGCCATCACAAGTCTGAATGGTCATTGAACAGGTGGTTGTTAAGTGAGGAGCAACTGTGTACACAAACACTTTTGGTTTCATTGTTTGATCCTGATGCCTCAGCAGACTCTAACATTTCAATATATACTGAGGGGAAAGCATTTATAGAGATTTAATCAACAATGTATTATTAGCAAATGTTAATAAAAATAAATTTGAATAATAAAAAAGAAATATGGCAGAGAGTTATAATGGTTTTAAGTATATTATACACAATTTAAAAACTAGTTTAATTCAGCAAAAATAATTTGTCAGGCTCATAAGACTCCTCAAAAGTTGCTAAAAAAGCTTAGCTTTTATCCATTTTATGCTGGAGTTGCAATACCTTTGAAGAAATTTTAATGCATACATTATGTTCATGTACACCATAGGTAGTCCTCAACTTACAACCATAATGTACATTGCTAAGCAAGGAAGTTTGAGTTTTGCTGCATTTTACAACACTTTTTGCCACAGTTAAGTGAATCACTGCAGGTGTTAAGTAAATCCAGTTTCCCCCATTGATTCTACTTGTTGGGAAAGTTAGAAATGGTGTCCACATGAACCCTGGACAGTGCAACTGTCATAAATACATGCCAGTTGCCAAGCATACGAAATCTGATCATGCAATCATGGGGATGCTACAACAATCATAAGTGTGAAAAATGGTCGTAATTTTTTCAGTGCCATTGTAACTTCAAACGGCCACTAAATAAATGGCTGTAAGTCAGAAATTACCTGTAATTGGTTAAATACTAATACTATGCTGAACCAAGTTCTAGGCAGGAAATTAATGTTAAAAAATGTCAGTGAGTTAAAGTATATTCTGGGAAGCTGGAATTTAACAATTTATGAAGACCTCTGGATAAATTGTGTCTAGAATGCTACAAAGGTAATGACTATATTCTTCTAGAAAGACGTTTGTGTACCAAATTCTAAATGTTGTTTCAGGGAACTATGTCAAACTCAGCCCTTGAACTAATTTTGTTTCAACACAGATAAGATCAGACCAGATGATACCATGCGGTCTATATATAACTTTAAATTTTAATGATTTGCATCAACACATGATTAAGACTCTGAGTATAAAAGAAGCAGAAACTCAACATTTGGGACTCCTTTTACTCTGCTTTTAATTTTTGATTTCTTCTATATATTTCTTCTTTTGCTTTTTTTTCGGTTTCCTTTTTTCTTCCACTTAGTTCATTAGTCTTTTCTTTTTATTTATGAAGGATTTCCTATAATGGTGTTATACAGTGTTATAGTTTATATGTAAGTTTGTTATCACATGCTATCAGTTATAATGTATTTACAAAATCTAATAAGAAAATAAAGAAAACAAATATTAAGAACATGAAAGAGCAACTTTGGTAGACCAAGGATTGCACATGATCTTTGACTGACCTACCTTGGACAAAAGGGGACAAAAAGATAGAAAACATAAAATAATAATTTAAATTGAACTAGTTCTTATGATTAGTCTTGGTGTATTTAATATTTTTTCTTTCCACCATGTTAAAAATATAATTCATCTCAAAATTTTGGAGAGATCTTTGGGGAAGTATCCAAGATTTTGTGGAGATTGCTGGTTTTACACCATCAAGCTATCTCCAATTGAAGTTTGACCATGCCACTTGAATTCTTAATTCAATATAGGCCAAGAGCTAAATAAACCCCCAGAACTGATGGAGTTTTGTAAATCACAGGTGACAATATCAAGTTAGATTACCGTAATATATATATATTGGTGGAAAGAAATTTTTTTCTTCCTAGATTTTCCTCCAAGTGCATGGTCTGGATTTTTTTTTTCTTTTTTCTTTTATGAACTGAATGTTGATCCTTTAATTGTGATATGACCAACCAGCTTGTTGCTTAAGCTTCATATCATGGGATAAAAGAGAGTGACTGACCCAAAGTCATCCACCTGGTTTCTATGCTCGGTGTCTTAACCACTAGACCAAACTGCCTGAAATGACTATAAGAGCCAATTAGGCCTAAAGGGTAGAGCATCTGGCTATAAGCCAGGAGACTGTGAGATCTAGTCCCACCTTAGTCATGAAAGCTGCCTGGATGACTTTGGGCCAGGCCCTCTCTCAACCTAAGTCACATCAAAAGGTTGTTATTGTGGGGAAAACAGGAGGAGGAAGGAGTATAGTGTGTGTCTGCTGCCTTGAGTTATTTATAAAAAATAATAAAGGTGGGATAAACAAACAAACAAATCACAATTTTAAAACGTATTCAGAGGCATCAGACATCTGAAAAGAAAAATAGTAATGCAGTTTCCTTACCATCTGTGTGGACGCCCACAATCAGATAATCTCCCATTGCACGAGCTTGTCGCAACTGATTGGAATGTCCATAATGTACCATGTCATAGCTACAAAAAACAGACAAAACCAAAAGTAACAAAGGAACTTCTATAAAGGCATGTTAATGCTTGTTTTCACAAGATTCCACCATTAGCATGCATAGAATATAACAGTCCTCCAAAACAAAGAATTTATTCACTGTACGGTCAATATTGCTTTTTAGTGGTGTCTACAGAATTGGAAGCTTTCAGCATCTGCCCCTTTTGTACAGTGTCAAGAAGCACATACAAAAAGGGTGGAGCTTTGCTCCCCTCACTTCACATGACTACTCACAAGCAGCAAATTGTAAATTTATTTTCGATTATGTTACTGGAAATGTATCCATTATTACTGTACTGTATTACTGTACTGTATTACTATAATTACTATTTCTGTTATTTTCATTCCTCTGCACCTCAAATTTTGACTTCAGACATCTATAGCATCTAATACAATAATATTATATTCTAGATTTCTAATAAATGGAAAGTATGTATATTATCAATAAATTTAGATATACTTTTACAGTATTTCAGAAGAGCCATAGGTAAAAAGTCCAAATATACTTAGAATTTGAAAATAATTTTCTGACCTGAAACAAAAATTAAAATTGTGGTAAATGCAGAAATTCTCATTATCTCTGCTGTATCAATAATATTGAATCGAAGCATTAGGGGCATTAGAGAGGGGATGCATGTATTCAGTCTCCTTATTCAGAGAAAAATGGAGATGAGTAAAGAAAGCGTGGAATGAATGGAAAACAGCCCTCACTGGAAAAAATATTTAAATCCAATCAATTTCTCAGCTTTCAGAAATTCTGAGAAAAGAAAATGAAGTAAAAAAAACTCCTTCTAAGGCAGGCCTGTGAAACTCGAGGCCTGCAGGTCAGATGCGTCATGTGCTGGCCACACCCACAGTTTAGTGAAGGGGAAAAAAGTTGCAATACATCACGTGACAATGCCATGACGACATAAGTTTGACACCCCTGTTCTAAGGTGTTCACAAAATATTTAATATCTTAAATGTATTTCTTTAAGAACTTTTTAAACTCAATACACATTGGACTCATTCCTTGTAATGGTATGTTCATAACACTCTGGCAAGTCTACCTTGATTTGGCTATTGCTTCTTAATAAGCTTTTTAAATATAAACATTGCCCTGTTTTTGCCTCCCTTCTGTTTTCCACCTGCCAATGGATGTGAGCGTTTTAGCTAAAGATGGAAATTCAGCTGGGTATTTTCAAAACTGAGAAAGTAAAATTGATGACATATTTCTTATCCCAACTATTTTTGGGAGATTGCTAGTATAACTTAAAAAAGAGTTGCTTCAGATAGAATCCAATGCACATATCCATAGTCTATTAGTCCCAAATTCCATTTAAGGTTGACTGGTGAAAATGCATCTTAAATCCTGTCACGTTTATAAGCCCTTTCCTTTTTTCTGTTGTTTTTAAAATTTCCCTAATGAAAGAAACTAGATGGCTTGCACACCTTTTTCATTAGCTTAAACTTTAGCTCAAATAAAATCTACGTTTCCACAATTACATTTCTCATTTGTCAATATCAGATATGATATTGTTCCAATTAAGGAAACTTGATGGGATGAAACCCAGAAATGGAACATACAGCCAGATGGATTTAAATTATTTAAAAGAAATAGACCAAATAAAATAGGAGGTGGAGTTGTACTATATATAAGAAATAACTACATCTCTACATTGACAAAAATTATCTTGAATGCATTTGGGTCAATATTAAAGGGAAAAAATGACATAGCCATAGGTGTATGCCATAGGCCACCTAACCAAACAGAGGAAATAGATGAACTTTTTGCTAGTCAGCTAAGGTATGTAGGAAGCACATCACAATAGTAATGGGGGATTTTAACTACCCTGACATCAACTGGGAGACAAACTCTGCACCAAGTGAAAGATCCAACAGGTTCCTAACAAACCTAGCAGACAACTTTGTTTCCCAAAAAGTAGAGAAGGGAACAAGGGGATCAGACATATTGGACTTAATTCTCACTAACAGAGATGAAATGATAGAAGGCGTTGAAGCTACAGGAACCTTGGGGGCAAGTGACCATGCAATATTGGAATTCAACATTATGCAAGCACAAGTAGAAGAACAAAGTCAAAGTAGAGTCTTGGACTTTAAGAGAGCTAAAATCCTTGGGAAGGATTCCATGGACAAGAATCCTCAAGGGGAAAAACAACTCAAGAAGCTTGGGAAATTATGAAAAGTGAGATTATAAAAGCCCAGTCTAGCACAATACCAATGAATACAATACCATCATCATCATCTTTTAACGACCCCATAATCCCTTGCAGGGTGGAATCTGGGCAACTGAATGGAGCTAGCAGAGCGTTTAATGGCCGGATGCCCTTCCTGACACCAATGCGGAGTTTTCTTCAGCAGAAATATTCTCATTGTGCCCAATGAGAGAAATATCTGCCTCTACCTAGGATCAAACTCACAGCTTCTTGATTATGAGAGCTCCACCATTAGGCTGCCGTACCACTGGGTCAGACGCCCTCTATAACTGGAGCAAAATACAGGTAGTCCTCCACTTACAACAGCTCACTTAGTGATTGTTCGAAGTTACGACAGCAGTGAAAAAAGGGATTTATAAACATTTTTCACACTTATGACTGTTGCCGCATCCCCACACTCATGTGATTTACAACTTAACTCACAGAATTGAAACAGGAATTTTGATCCTCCATTTTTAACTCCCTCCTCATAGTGATCCTCCAAAAATATAATTTATTGCTGGCTTAGACTCACCCTGGAATATTGCAGTTTATCAACCACACCATCACTTGTAAGTGGAATCAGACCTAAGGGGAGAAGTTGAGGATGAAAAATAGTCAAAAGTTCCAATCCAGTCAGAACATGTGTAAATAGCAATAATTCTAATTTAATCTACCGTATTTTTCGGACTATAAGACACACTTCCTTGTCTCCCAAAAAGGGATGAAAATGTCTGTGTGTCTTATAGACTGATTTTCGGGGCTTTTTTCAGCCCATTTTCAAGGCTCTTTTTGGCCCATTTTCGGGGCTTTTTTCAGCTCAGTTTCAAGGCTATTTTGGCACGTTTTAAGGGTTTTTTTAGTCCATTTTTGGAAAAAATGGGCTGAAAAAAGCCTCAAAAACTAGCCAAAAGAAAGGCTGGAAAAGGCTCAAAGAAAGGGAGGCCCAAGACATTTTTTTGTGGTTTTCCTCTTCTAAATTTAGGTGGGTTTTATAATCTGAAAAATACAGTAGATCAGTGTTTCTCAACCTTGCCAACTTTAAGGTATGTGGACTTCAACTCCCAGAATTAGCAGAGCTGGCTGGGGAATTCTGGGCGTTGAAGCCCACATATCTTAAAAGTTGCCAATACGGATTTAAAAAATTCCTAGAGATGCTTTTTTCTTCTGTTTTTATTTTTTTTGCATTTTCATTTTCTAAATAAAATAAAAAATGTACAAGGAAAAAAAAAGGCCTTTTCCTTCTGTTTTATGATTACCTACCTAATCGGTGCGCGATGAACTCATCGTGTAGCACAGATGAATTGGCATCAATCTGAACCCAGTCAATAGCTGAAAACAAAAGAAGAATGAAATAAACACGAGGAATTTTCTTCCCAAATTAAATGCAAAAAAGAAAGTGAATGAATGAAAGAATGTGACAAAGGTTGGGGGTATTACCTATGATGGGAACTTCTGCTATGAATACTCTCCTGATGGAATTTGCGACGCTGGAATTAAAAAAAAACACAATATTTATAACACCTAAATTGCAACAGTTGTAATAAATATCTCGGTTCTTAAAAAGGACTGGATAGGTGGATAACAATTCCAAATCCAGTTTGAATATCTGGTTGACTGGGCGATGAACCACAATTTCTCATGCTGAGGAGGGGGGGGGAATTCTGGGAGTTGAAGTCCATCCGATTTAAAGTTGCCACGTTTGAAAAAGCAGTGGGGCCTGCTGGAGTGAGCCACGAGCCCCCCCCCAAAGCCTCCATGCCAAACCATTCACAGCTTGACTGCTGGCCTTCAAGGGCCATCTAGACCCCTTGGAATACAGGTAGCTCTTGCCTTATGACCACAATTGAGGCCCAAATTTTCAGTGCTAAGCAAGACAGATGTTAAGTCTCTCCACACATGCGTGGTAGTGGGGGAAAGACCCGCGTATCCACACCAGCTGTCGCGAATGGATCTTCGCCTGGGCAGGTGGGAGGGAAAGACCCATGTGTCCAGGCAAGTTGGCCATGGCTGGATCTTCCCATCCGTGGGTGGAAGGGAAGGACCTGTGTGTCTCCCTTCCACCCCACGCTGGATCTTCCCACGCATGGATGGAAGGGCAGTGGTGAAAGCCAAATTTGTTTTACTACGGCTTCTATGGGTATGGCTTGGTGGGCGTGGCAGGGGAAGGATACTGCAAAATCCCCATTCCTACCCTACTCCAGGGAAAGGATACTGCAAAATCCCCATTCCCTCTCCACTCCTGGGGGAAGGATATTGCAAAATCTCCATTCCCACCCCACTC
>JANHFM010010524.1:165491-199846 GCA_032468115.1 Grayia smithii | reverse complement strand
GGAATTATTTGTTTAGCAGAGTGATGGCGTTCGGGAAAAAACTGTTCTTGTGTCTAGTTGTCTTGGTGTGCAGTACTCTATAGCGTCTCAAGGAAAAGTGGACTCAAGGAAAGTGGATTCAAGGAAAATCAAATTGGACTTGGGCTATCTGGTTTAAGTTAAATTCTCCTGACAAAATGAGGTGAAAATATTTGAATTATTCAAATGGGAGAGAATGCAAGTAGGCACAATCTATACACTACTAACACTCTTATTGTCATGATCTTTAACCGGGCAAAATGGTGTATTATAAGACCACCATATTTGAACCAAGGTACCTTGATTTACTTACAGAGGGATGAAGAAAGAAACATCAGAAAGAAAATAACTGGCATGCAATCCTTAACAGCTGATCACAAGAGATAAACCTGCATAGAAAAAGGGAGAACCCTTCCCCCTCCTTCCAAATGCATATCGATTAATGATGCTTGTGGATCTCCTCATTGATTAAGTCAAGATTTCCTTGTTCTAATATTACCATTGATGTTTATTTATCTTGTGGCAATGTCCTGGGGATTTCCTTCAGTGTGCCTATGCAGAAACTTATCCAATTCACTTTCAGAGGTTGATTGGGAGCTTCACAATTTTTCCTATTATGTCCCCTTCTGAGGCTATTAGTCTAATCCAATTTGGGGCACTTCCAAACCAATTTTTTTGGTCATTTTAAGATTAGCTCTTGATCTGGTTGGTCTCATGCTATTGTGTGTGTGTGTGTTTTTTAGCTGATTGAATTTGCTTCTAATTGCTCTGATTTGTTTGAAATGGTTGCAAAACTGTCACTTTCTTTCAAATTACTATGACTCTGTAAATCCTTATGGGTGGACCATTTTCAGATTGGTGGAAGCTTTTCCTTCACTCGGTTTGCAGTTCCTATGCTCAAGCCAGGCATTACTCTCTTTCTCTCCTCCATTTCTTAAAGATACAGCATCCTGTTTCTGGAGCATCTGTTTTGTTGTAGACACTGCTTAGTACATATCTCCACCTTTTTTAATCCAGCTCCAACCACATTCACTCTACTGGGAAAAATGCTTGGCGGTAAAATTGCAGGCTAGTATTTCAAAGAGTTCCAAGACACAGATGATTTAAATGCAACAGAGGAACAGAAACAGGGTGTTCAGGAAGACTTTGGTGGATTAGCATGTTTGATGTGTGTGCATATTTATTCAACTTTCTCTTGCATAGCATCCATCATAGCAATTTTTCATATTATGTTATTTGCAAATCACCACTAAATACACATGAATATATGAACAATGTGGATGGAGAGAACTAGCTATTTTCTTTTGTATGTGTATGCGTATGCGTATGCGTATGCGTATGTGTATGTGTAAGTGTTTGTGTTTGTGTATGTATATATGTATGTGTGGGATTTTTTTTTTTTTAAATAATCCATATAATGAGCCATGGTGGTGCAGTGACTAGAATACTGTATTGCAGGCTAACTCTGCCCGCTGCCAGGAGTTTGACACTGACCAGCTCAAGTAACCCTTCCATCCTTCCAAGGTTGGTAAAATGAGGACCCAGATTGTTGGGGGCAATATGCTGATTTTGTAAACCACAGAGAGTGTTGTAAAGCACTGTGGAATGGTATATAAGTCTAAGTACTATTGTTCAATAGTAGTTCAGGGGAAACTACTATTCAAATATCATTGAATTCTCTGTTGGTGAGATGGAGAGAAAGACTGAGTACAATTTTGCTCACAGTGTTTTTTAAATGTTCTCTGTGCTTCAAGATTGGCAGAACTGAAGGCAATAGCATTGTAGGATCATTGGTCACATGGAGTGACATTGGTCTGGACATCGGGAGTGGGATTTGGCAAAATATGCCAAATCCTTCCATAATCTAGCATAGCATAAATCAGGAATGGTTATAACATTTTTTTCCAGCAGAATGTCAGGAAATTTTAGTCTGAATAATTTTTGTGGAAAGATATGAGATTATCATAAAGAATGATGATTTAAGTTCTTGAATGAGGTGGAGCTGTTTAGGGTGAGGCAGGAATATAAGAAATTAACTTAGTCATTACAGAGCTAACTAACATGACTTTTTAAAACACTCAACAGCTCAGGATACCCGGCCACAGGATAGCTTCTGCCTCACTTCAAAGTTGCTATGACTGGAGTAACCAATGATTGCTTATCACAAAAATTTTGTCAGGCCTGGAAGCCATCTTTTGCATTGGGCCTTCAGGCCTGCAACATTTACTGTTGTGGGAAACTGGGAGGTGGGATTGTATGGAGCAGGGGTGATACTGTATATAGTCATAATAACGTTCCTTTCTCAGAGAGTCAAGGACATCTTGCCCTGCACCTGGAGGGGTGTGACTGGGAGGCATCTCCAGTTGGAACGGTGCTTTGATTGGACCATGTGATGGTCCTGTGGGTGCTGGGCAGGGACTTGAACTTTCCTTTGGGTGGGGAAAACCTGGAAACTTTCAGATTCGGATTTCCCCAGATGGGCCAATATGACATCTCTAATAAAATGGAACTTTGAGAAACTTCAAACCTCGGAGTCGTCTTTCATTGGGGGTGTTACTTGGAACCCTGACAGATTTATTTGATTTGAAGATGGAGCAATACATCTATCATTCATACGCTACTTCT
Source organism: Grayia smithii (assembly GCA_032468115.1). Classification (NCBI taxonomy): domain Eukaryota; kingdom Metazoa; phylum Chordata; class Lepidosauria; order Squamata; family Grayiidae; genus Grayia; species Grayia smithii. Next base: position 197,203 of record JANHFM010010524.1, on the reverse strand, counting down.
TTTTTCTCCTTAGTGTTTATTCAATAGATGGTGAATTTAGAGTGATCTGCTCTGCGTTGGAAAAATGAAAATCTGTTCCAAATTAGTCTGTGCTGCCTCAGAATTTAGTATTCAACTTAATCCAGTATGTATCCCTACTTTGTGGCAAGCTAAGCTAGTCAGCCTGACTATGACTGAATACTTTGAAATGGAGGAAGAAACACTGCTTGTAATCAGAAACTTTCATGCATTATCCTATTTGCTTTCATGATAACTAAATAATTGACAAGATTAGGACTGTAATAGACATGGATAGAATTGGAAAACTTCAATTCTATTCTGTAGTATAAAGACATACTACAATGATATACTATAACAGATAATGCATTGGGGCAGTGTGATCCCTTGTTAATTGTATGAAATTCAATTTATTTATTTCTATGTATTTAAGCAATTTATGATTGCCCAACACTCAGTTGTAACTCTGAGTGGCTAACCTTAATTACAAACAAATGAATATTAAAAAAAAAAAACAAGAGCATCTCTAGGACCAATCACAACTATTTCTTAAATGGGCTCATTAGGGAACAGATTTCACCACCTTAGAAAAGCAGGTTCAGGGCCACCCATGCTTATCTTTCCATTACATTTTAATAACATCCTTAAGATATTCATTATAATTGCAGATTCATTTTGTTGCATTGCTTATTATTTAGCCTTTGGCACAAATTGTTCTTCATTTTTGATGGAAATGATACGCATCTTTTCAGTAATACAGAGCAGGAAATAAGAAAAAAGGATCTAATTTTGTTAAATAACATATATTCTCCGCCCCTCTGGCTATTATTAATAATTTTAGGAAACATTTTAAAGTGCTTATTATGTGAACTCTAAATCTTTGAACAATGTAGTCAGTAGCAATATGAAAACATTAGTATGGAATATGTTTTATAGGGATGGATTTCATTACCTTCAGTGAATAGGGTAAGAAATGGTGAAAGCTTTTTTTTAAAAGAAAGGAATTATTATTACTTGTATAAACAATTGCATTTGTAAAATAGTAATAATAATCTATCCCAGATAAATAAAATCTTCAGCCCAAGGAAGTAAAAAGCAGACATCATCCCATCAACATAATCAAGGAGTCCGAGCATCGTGAGTTGTAGCACTGCAAGTGGCAAACTTTCCAATGAAAGATACAACCAACTGCCAAGCAAAGAACAAGCTTGTCAGAATGATTCATTTACTGGTTAATGGTTATCATTGATCCAGTGATATCAGCTACTCCAGTAAACGCAATGAAGAATTTTGTTTATGCCAGCCTTTGGCATTGGCAAGTTGTATTAGAGGGTCCATCAGGGTCAAAGACTTCTTCAAGTTACCTTGATTCCCAATGACTTAGGCAGCCCTAAGTCTTTATGACTTGTTGGCCATAGAAGTTATTATTATTATAAGTTATTAATTGTTATTATCCTATCATTAATCCCATAATCAAGGCTGTATATTCTCTTATTTATTTATTTATTTATTCATTTATTTATTCAATCAATATACTGAATATATTAAGGGAAGTTCGATTGGAAGAAGATGAGTGCAGTTTTAAAACTTGAGGGAAAAAACATCAATAACCTGCACTATGCTGTTGATGCTAGTCTGATAGCTGAAAAGGCAAAGGATCTTCTAGCTCTATTAATAAGAAAATGGGATTAAAATTAAACAGAAAGTAGTCCAGACTAATGACATCAGTTACAACGACCAACCTTAGCATTGACAATGAAGATATCAAGTAGTATATAGCTTCTGCCTTTTAGAATCAACTATCAACAATAAAGGAAGAAGCAATTAAGAAATACACTGCAGACTAGCACTGGACAGAGTAGTTGTGAAGGCTTCAGAAAAGATGCCAGGATCATACTCAAAAAGATCAGGATATTGTAGGTGAGTATGGTTCTGAATGTGGAAGCGTGCATAAAACTTGTCTGTTTACTCAAGTTAAAAGGATGTTTGCTTTTTTCATAGCTGCACCCAAAGCTACCCATTCAAGATACCATAGTTTGGGGAGTGGGTTGGGGTGAAATCCAGCAGGTTCTGACAGGTTCTGCAGAACCGGCAGCAGAAATTTTGAGTAGTTCAGAGAATTGGCAAATACCACCTCTGACTGGCCCCAGAGTGGAGTAGGAATGAAGATTTTGCAATATCCTCCCCCAGGAGTGGGGTGGGAATGAAGTTTTTGCAGTATCCTTCCCCTGCCTCACCCAGCAATCCACGCCCACAGAACCTGTAGTAAAAAAAGTTCAATTCCACCATTGGAGTGGGGTGATTTAACCTGCAATTCTGTATTAAAGTGATCCAGTGGTCCATGTCAGTTGACATTTTATTCCTCCTATCAATTTACATTCTTATTGTCGCCAATCATAGAGGGTAGAATTTATAGGTGTTGCAATCATTTGCAATGATAGTTTACACATAGATAGCATCATTTGAGATTAGGCTACTTCATAATATGAATAAGCTCAGCATAAGCTTCTTTCCAGTCATTGTGCACACTGGGTGAGGGTATAAAACCCAGAGGTTTGCTTTGAGGTACTTTCACAGGATAGTGATATTTGCACAGTGGTGAGATGACCACAAATCCACCCAGTTCCAACTTAGAAGGTGGAATTCAGCCAGGTTTTCTAGAATAGCCAGAATTTAATGGCACTTATCCAGTTTAAGGGGTCTGCAAATTGATGCCTAAATCTGTTATTTTATAACTACAGTTCCTTCCAGCTGAGAAAGACACTCAGTATGTGCAAACAAGCTATCTGGCTGACAGAGTCTGGCACCAAGGGAACCCTCAGGATTGGCTTGTTTCCACTGACTATGAAGAGATCAGACATACGAAGCAGAGGGTCAGGCTGTCTGAAGGTGGGAGCTGCCAAAAATGCAAGTCTCATGGATTTGGCTACAAGAAAAGTATAGAGGCCTTTGGAAGATAATTGAGTGTCTTGTGTGTCTGAAAGCTTATGTATGAAAGTAGCTATATGTAAATCACAGGCAGATTTAATATACCATGTCTGTGTAGAATTGATCTATTCTGGTTTGGTTACTTTGGGTACATGTGACAATCATTTAAAATAGAAAGTCTATTCTTCTAAATTCTTCTATTTTGAGGATTTGCTTGCCTAATAAAGCTTTAGTTTCCCCAAAGAAAACAATGTATGCATACATGTGTGAAAGACTTCATTTCCTCACTTAAATTGGAAAATTGGGATGGAGAGTGAATCATTGCTCTAAAGGCCAGTAAGATTCAGATGGATTTAGTCACATAAAAAAACTAGTTGGAATTGTGGCACGAACAAATAAGAACCAAAGCAAAGCTAAGCAGAGTTTTTGTGATGATCCCTAATACAGTTTTTGTCAAGCTGATTCCCTCAGATTTGTGGGAATTCAGGTGCCTTTGACAATGGAAATTATGGTACCCAGAATTCTATATTTTCAAAGTGTGTCAGGCCAAGACAAAATCAAAATTGGGAAATTGTAGTGTAATTTTCTGAAGTTTGTGGTGTTAACCTCAGTGAAATCTTTTAAAATTCATTTTGAAGAATACACTGGCTTACTTTCAACAGCATATTCAAAAAGAAATCAGCAGCAAAGGAATGTCTTCTTTGTGGGACTACAGAAGTTGACACGTTAAATAACATGCATGTAATACAGTGGTGGGTTGCTACCGGTTTGCCCCGGATTGGGCAAATCGGTAGCGGCGGCGGCGGGAGGCTCCGCCCACCTATCTGGATGTCTCTGCACATGCACAGAAGCGTAGCGCACAAGCACATGTGCACATCTACGAGCAAAACAGTAGAGACGGGATTTGAAACCCACTGCTGATGAAATAGTCTGCACAAATTTATTCACACAATATGCAGTAGCTCAATAACTTTGAAGACAATGCAACTCTCCCATAGGAGTGCATGGACTTGACACAAGGATTATAAGGGTTTTCCTTTTTCAAGTGTTTTGTTATTATCCCTACGAAGTAGACCAGATCAGGATACCGCATAGAATCAAACTTGTTTTCTTAGATGTTTGTTAACATATAGTAACAAAATATTGCAAATTTGAATGTGCTTTCCCTCTTCCCCATTTTTATCTTCATATCAGTTAGGAAGCATTTTGTCTTAAGCATTTTCATAAATCTCTATCTTCCCACATTTATTTGTTTGTTGCTTTGGTAATGGATCTTCCCTTTTTCTGTCAAGGTCATTCTCTCTACTCTCTACAGATGTAGAGGGAACAGGGAAGGCCTTGAAGGACAGGAGGAAGAACCACTACCCAGGCAATGACAAGAAAAGCACAGCTTGAGCCCAGTCCAAGAAACTAATTTGAGTAAATGTCTCAGATAGATACCTGGGAGGGAATAAGGAAGCACATTTGCATTTACAAATTCTGTTACTATAGCTGTTTCAAATTTTTTTTTTTTTTTAGATCTATCGGCCATTGGTTTCTTAGCAGGGGTGAAATCCAGCAGGTTCTGACAAGTTTGGGAGAACCAGTAGTGGAAATTTTGAGCAGTTCAGAGAACTGGTAGTGGAAATTTTGAATAGTTCAGAGAACCGGCAAATATCACCTCTGCCTGGCCCCAGAGTGGGGTAGGAATGGAGATTTTGCAATATCCTTCCCCTGGAGTGGGGAGGGAATGGGGATTTTGCAGTATCCTTCCCCTGCCACACAAACCAAGCCACACCATTCCCACCAAGCCTCGTCGACAGAACTGGTAGTAAAAAAAAAAGGATTTCACCACTGTTTCTTAGTCTGGTCTATCTTAAAGAGATGACAACAATTGTCCAGGGTTAGCAGATTATTATTGTTTATTAAATTTATGTGGAAGGTCTGTTAACTGATTTTAAATAAGAAATATTGATAGCTGAAAATATGGTATAATCTACTATAGACCAACCAGGAGAACCAAAAGAAGCAAACCATAAGTGTGACCAAGGTGTGTGAGTTGCCTTCTATATTTAAAAGTCTCAGAAAAACAAAGGAACATTCTGAAGCTTGTTCTTGTAACACACTTGGTGGATATTAGTTTAGGGAAAACTGACCAATGTGAACAAAATAGAATTTGCAATATTTATCACATGTAAACAAAGAGAAAATATTGAAAAATTGTAATCCTGCTTTACCAGAAGAAATGTCTATAGTTCTTTCTTTCTATCACCCCCTCTTTCAATTCTACAGCAAGACAAAAACATGATCACATAACTTAGTTTATGACCATAACAAGAACTAAATACCTCTGATCCCAAGGAGACGGGTGAACGGTAAAACTTGCTCAATTACATTAGTCGTATTACATGTAATGCCCATCTGGCAAATTGTTATCATAGTATATTGTTTCTAAATCACTTTACTTTAATGACTGAAACATGAAGAGTGCCATATATTAAATCTAATTTGAATTGTCACATGAAACAGCTGCTTGACACTAGCATATCAGTTTCTGCAATATGAATGATTATTCCTAATCTCTGTCTTGCTTTGTAACTTGTTACAGGATCATAAATGAATTCAGCTGTGCATTTTATGACATCTTTGTGTAGAACAGTGGTTCTCAACCTTCCTAATGCCGCAACCCTTTAATACAGTTCCTTGTGTTGTGGTGACCCCCAACCATAAAATTATTCTTGTTGCTACTTCATAACTGTAATTTTGTTACTATTATGAATCGTAATGTAAACACCTGAAAGGAAGGTGTTTCCTCAACCTTTCTCACAAGCGCAACGGCTCACATCTAACGAAAATCAGAGTCTACGGCACCTACTTGGATATAGGACCTATTAGACTCGCCTGGTGACGGATAGAGGAGCGGTGTCTTGGTTCCTAAGACCATCGGAAATATGTGTTTTTCGATGGTCTTAGGCGACCCCTGTGAAAGGATCACAGAACCACTGATCTAAGGAAACACAAAACTAAGCAAACAATTGGCCACATAACTATATACCATCTATTTTAATTGACAAACCTCCAAAGGCTCACACATGCCTTCTGCTCAAGAACAATTTATTTATTCTTAGTATACAGTAGTCGGAACCGTCTACGACCTTCTGCATACATTGTTCCTTATCAAAAATATATAAAAGCAAATGATGTAAGCACATGCATCTGTATATTATGCTCTACCTCATAACATACTCACCTGGAGATTTACAATATAGAGTTTAGGGCGGTGTCTGGGTGGTTTACTCATGCACCATAAATGTGGGTACTTTTTCAAAACCTGTTGGAAAAAGGGCAACACAGCTCCTGTTACTGCTAAAAGGTGAATGTACCTCCTAGTTTTCAGATATCATGGTATAGGACACTATGATATGTCATTTATATACGGAGACTTCCTCCAGTGCATATTTGCCAATTTCCCCAAAAGTAAAAAGGAAAGTGGGGCAATGAGAACAATCATCTGCTTATAGACCTATTATTCCAGAATTCTGGGTTACCAAATCATCTGCAGGACTTTTACTTCTAGACTAAGTAACATGCACAGGTACAGTATTCCAAGAACAAATGGCCAAGATACAATCTTATGTTAGAACCCAAATGTTACTATTTTAAATTCAAGGGAAAATTTTTAAAGTCAGAATACCTCAAAAATGTTCTTACTAATTCCAGTTCCTACCATTACAACTATAGCTAACTATGTAAGTCTATATAAATTTATTTTAAAACATATCCGATAATGTTTAACAAAGATTACTGATAGGAAAATATGTGTAGAACTACAGCCTGAGTTAATGGAAAACTAAAATGCTGCCCGAGGTATCAGGAACTCTTCTCTTTAAATATGATATACCAAGAAGCATCATGTTTAAAGGTGAGAAAGAAACTGAGAAGAGCAGCAGAGAACAGTTACCTTGTGGTCCTACTTGACAGGTGCCAGTTGCGATTTTTATGAAGAACTTTGGATTCATATTTAATATATCAGAATTCTGGAGATACAGTCCTCACATATCTTGAGAATGTTATCAAGGGAAAGTATTCGGTTGGAGGAAAGTTATCTTAGGGTGACTCAATATAGTCATGTTCTTAAACACAAAAATATTCTCAAAGTCTGTAACTTATAAATCAAACCTTATGTGTAAAAGTTTCTAAACATGCACTTTAGCTTTGAAAAAAGGAATAAATTAGTGTCCAATTGGGCATTTATTGAAGGAGGCCACACCTACTTTTAAGAGGAATTTTAACTAAAGAGTAGGCAATTCTTAAACCCTTTGTTGTCTTGTACTGTATAGTCTATGCAGTCTGTTCAAAATATTTCAAGAAAAGCATATTTACTCGTTGCTGTTGGCTATTTTCTTAGTGAAAAAGGGAGCAAATGATCTCAGAATAGTATTGTACTAATACAAGAAAAAATCCCTGATCTGTTCTTTTCTACAGGGTTTAATCAAATCTTCTTTCTCAATACTTCTAAGGAAACAATTTGAAAATCCTTTTCCTTTTAACAGTACCTGTTGCATGACATCTTATTTCCAGGAAATAATAAACAGCAAACCAGCAGTTAAAGCATATTAATTTACTTGGAAACTACAGGTAGTATTCAACCTAAGACCACAATTGAGCCCAAAATTTGTTAAGTAAATTTTGCCCCATTTGGTGACCTTTCTTGCCACAGGTGTTAACTGATTTATTACAGTTATTAAGTTAGTAACATGGCTGTTAAGTGAACCTGGCTTTCCCACTGACTTTACTGACTAGAAGATGGCAAAACTTGATCATGTGACTCCAGGATCCGGTAACTGTCATAAATATTTAGGCGTCTAAATTTTGATCACATAAGTATAAGTGTGAAAAATCATCCTAAGTCACTTTTATATTTTTCTGTTGTAACTTTGAACAGTCACTAAATGAATCATTATAAGCTGAGGACTACCTGTACTAAATTATTGTTTTTTTAATGCTAGGAGGAAATACTATCTTTTCCTTTTCAAATATAATTTTAGGAGCTTTATTTCTTGCTGAGTCCAGCTGTCCAAATCTGTATTCATTAATTTTCAGTATATCTACCGAAATATAGATCACTGATAAAAGAAAAATGATTTGATTGCTACTATACTAAAAAGAATCTGCAAGATTATATTGAAGGGATAATAGGAAGGTAATGACAGGTAGTTCTTGACTTACAACAGTTCATTTAGTGACCGTTCAAAGTTACAACAGCATTAAAAAAAAGTAACATGACTGTTTTTCACACAGCGATGACTGTTGTGGCATCTCTATGGTCACATGTTCAGAATTCAGATGCTTGGCAGCTGGTTCAAATTTATAACAGTTTCAATGTTTTAAAGTCAAGTCATTACATGACTTCTGACAAGCAAAGTCAATGGGGAAGCCAGATTCACTTAACCATGCTGATAACTTAACTGCAGTGTTTCACTTAACAACTGTTGCAAGAGAGGTTGTATAATGGGGAAAAACTCACTTAACAACTGCCTTGCTTAGCAACAGAAATTTTGAGCTCAGTTGTAGTTGTAAGTCAAGGATTACCTGTGTGTGGTTTCAAAAACTTCTATTTTTGCAAGCTGAATCTTGAAAACTACAAAATAAAATCTCAATTAGTTCATCATTAATTTTCAGTATTTTTCCCAAAGCTTCCTATACATACTACAAAATGATACATCTTAAATCATAATACTTTTGCACTCATGTGCAAAGAAGTTATTTCTTTAATTTTACCTTCAAGCTAGATCCCAAGCAAAGGATCACATCTGCTTTGCCAGCAGCTTCTGTTGCTGCCTCCCAGTTCAAGGGTTGCTGTAAAATACCCTTCTCTCCAAAGTGTACAATTGTGTCTCTCAGCTGTGCTCCACATTTATGGCATAATCTCCCAGTCTGGTGCCTATGCAAGGCTGTGCGCTCTGTCACATCAAATATTCGTACATATTCACGATTGGGTGTGCAAGATGTGCAAACCTAGTTTGGGATGGAATTATAGAATTTATTAGCATTTTTCTTCTATGACAGTGCACCAAATCTCACTCTCTTTAAGCACTCACCTCTATATACATGTTTCCATGCAGCTCAGACAGGGCTTCTCGAGGGAGGCCACTGCGCAAGTGAAGCCCATCACAGTTTTGAGATACTACATGCTTCACCTAAAAAGAAAATGGGGTGAAAATGGAAATAGTATCATAGACAGTAAGAGAAGATGTTTTCCTCTTTTCCTTTGCTCAATCCCATTCAAAATACAATAACAAAATACTTATAATGTACAAAAGACTTTATCCTCCTTTTCTCCCTAGAGTACTCCTTAACTTATGACAGCAATTAGAACTGAAATTTTCACTGCTAAACAGTACAGTTGTAAACTATGACATCAGTTAGTGCGGTGATGGTGGACCTGTGGCACGTGTGTCACAGGTGGCATGCGTAACCATATCGGAGGGCACGCAAGCTCAGCTCCACTGCGCATGTGTGCACTGGCCAGCTGATTTTCGAACCTTCTGGGCCCACTGGAAGTAGAGAAACTTGTTGTCCCTACTTGTTCTGTTGACTGGCAGCAGGCAATAAAATTGTCTTGAACTTGCTAACTTCCAGATTGGAAGTAGTTTACAGACAGTGGTAAATATGGTTGCCTGATCAAGTTTGAGCACCATGGTCTTAAACCTATTTCAGGTCTGAGACAGAGAAATGGAAGATTTAATTTAATTTAGTTGACTATGCTATTTGGATTCTCAGTGTAAGAATATGAGATGCAGAATGTTGCCTCCTGAAGAATTCCAAAGATCAGAAACTAATTTTCTGAAAAATTAGCATGTCTCAAAGAGAGTAAGTATTACAGGGAAGGCAAGCACTGCTGGGCCATAGACTGCCCTCCAAAAGGCTACTGAGTTTTAAACTCGATGGTTACAAAGTGTAATGTACTTCCACATTTTGAAAGTTTCCACTTCAAGTTTAAAAAGCATTTCAAAATTGTATTTAAGAAGTATATGAAAAATTACATTGTAGCTTATCTCACTGTTAACAGAAATTGTTTTGGCACTGAGATTCTAAGCCAAGCATTCAGAATCTTTAAGCACTGAGATTTCTGTGCAAGGAAAAAATATGAAGAAAAATCGTACTTTCTATCAGGAGAAGACTGATATAAAAAATAAGAGTCAAAGAAGAAAGCCAATAGCAGAAAGAGAAGAGATGTAGTAGTAGTGGAAGCAGAACAGGGATGAAGCAGGGAAAGAAAGCAAGAAAAGCAAAGAAAGGGAAGTTGTAGAATGTTGGAAATATCATCCCCCTTGCATGTCAGTTTGCACATCTATGATTTAGACTAGTATTTCTCAACCTCAGTAACTTTAAGATGTATGGATTTCAACCCCGGCAAACACTACAAATTGGGGAACTATTGGAGTTGAAGTCCATACATCTTAAAATTGTCCAGGTTAAAAAGCACTGATTTAGACAGTGGCATCAACAGTTTCTGTATGTCTTCTCTTTTACAAAAGCATCTAGAAACAACATGACAAATGTTGTAGATACAACATGCAGCAAACCTAAGAGTTACTGTAAGAATATTGCATCAGAAGGGCAGGATTGAAAATCAAAGAGCTTACCAGTTTGTTGTTGTGCAAACAGGCAATGCTCATGTGGGTGAGTGTGGGCTCTGCTTCACTCAGATCGGTAGCACTGATACATGGAGAGAAAAGAAATATGAAAAGCAAGAACCAGGATTCCAAAGTAACATAAGAAATGCTTTTGAACCAATTACCTGATACTTCTCCCTTTTTGCAGCATTGTCCACACCCCATTTGGGCCTCTGTAGTCAGGAATTGAAGCTGCCTGTAAGGAATCACAAAGAAAAAGAAACTCTACTGGTTTCATTTCAAGAATGCATTGTCTCGCCTGTATTTATAAGCATGTACTTCCATGTCATGAAATTGCTGTTGTAAAAAACAAAAAAACAAACCAGTGTCACTTTTTGTGAATTAGGTGGCTCTACAAATTTGATTAACAAAATAAAAATCCTAAAGCACCTGATTACTTCTTTGTACCAAATATGCTGTCATCACCCAAAGATCAAAGCCATTCATAGTATATCTATACATCAGCTCAATCTGCATCCCTTAAATGTTTGTCCTGAACAAAAGAACAATTTCCAGTTTATTCTAAAGTTACAGCCATGTAACATGTTGCTTTGGCCCAGGGTCAGGGACTGTTGTGTTGTACCTGCAAAACATTTTGATACTATGCCAAGTAAACTATAGATATGGCCATGAAGTCACAATGAGCTGACCTTGGCTCAAAGGAAGTTTTACATGGGAAGTATGTAGTTAATCTTTCTCATCACATCTCCATTTTTTAAAATAAAAAATAAAATAAAAAGTTACGCAAATACTAGGATTTACCAGCCAACCAGGGAATTCACTTCCACTTTCACAGTATTTAGCTGTCACAGTTCTTTTCTTCCCCAAAACACAAAAGTGTGAAGTATTCACATATTTTACACCTCTCCAGCCAGCATTCCTTCTCACAGATGACTAATTCCAGAAATATATTTTGCATTCTAAACAAGAGTTGACTCCTTGAGATGTGAACAGCTCAATTTACAGTTTGATTTTTACTGACAATTTAGATGAAGAAGATTGGTATACAGAATCCTACTTGATTCTACCAGTCTTTTGTTGTTGTTGTTGTTGTTAGTTGTGAAGTTGTGTCCGACCCATCGTGACCCCAGTCTTTAAGGATACCCAAACAGTTTATATCAGTGATCAATGCCCTGCTTTCGAATGCTACCTATCATGAGTACAATGAACACACTTTTCTCAAATTCATAACACAATCTAATCTTTTTGAACTTTTTAGGAAAGACATTGCAGAAAAAGTAATGGTTTTTTTGAAAGAGATTGGGAAGAGAAATGAAAAGCTTTTCTGATTCCCACCACCACCATTTTTCCATTGTCACAATGCTAGTGTCAATATACAACATAAAAGTCATACCTTAAAATGCCAAAATGCTCTCAAGTTGTGTTTCTACAGAAGGCGATGAAGCCAATTATTTCAACTTGTGTTGTGTGACTTGGGAGCTTTTAAGAATTTTCAAACCTCAAAACAATGCTGCTCTCACATGATAAGCAAGATAGGTAATTCAGTTATAAGAATCTTTTGTGGCTGATGAACTTTAGAAGGGACAGTGATACAACCTTACCGTACTTATGCCAGCTCCTGTATATACAATAAGATGTTTAGCTCCTCGGACAACAGCAGATAGCTTGCTGACTTTTCTCTTCAATTCGTCAGGCTCATCACACACCTAAAAGAAAAAGAGTAAAAATCTCATATTTTCCAAAATGATGAAATCCACACATTTCTTTTCTAACTTTTATCCATTCCTGTAATTGTAGACTTACAATAAAATAGATTTAGCTCTTCTAGTTGTGTTTCCTGTCTGGTTTACCAGGGAAGGCCAGTATCAATCTTGTCAGTCTAAAAGCACAAACTTCCTCCCCTCTGCTTGTATCTGCTTGTTCCATTAGGATGGGTCCTTCCTTAGTTTCCTTCTCTGATTGTTAAGTGACTGAGGGCTCCTGCCCCTCCTTTCTGATTGTTTCCCAGGCAGGATCTCTTGTCCTCTTTCCCTAAGGTCTCTCATGCGTTCCATTACCATAACTAATTTATTTGGAAAGCTTAACATCAGTTATATTCTTTCAAGCAGATGAAATGTGGATGAAAGCACAGACTGAATTTTACAATATCAAGTAGCCAAATTAGAAATTACACACTCTTCTGAATAAGCACTGGCTCTCCTAGCATGTACTCCGTTTCCCCGAAAATAAGACATCCTCTGATAATAAGCCAGTGTTTCTCAACCTTGAACACTTGAAGATGAGTGGACTTCAACTCCCAGAATAGTTGGCTGGGGAATTCTGGGAGTTGAAGTCCACCCATCTCAAGTGCTCAAGGTTGAGAAACACTGTAATAAGCCCAATCGGGCTTTTGAATGCACAGCAATAAGGCCAAGCACTTATTTCAGGGTTCAAAAAAATATAAGACAGGGTCTTATTTTCAGGGAAACACGGTGCTTATAAATCTACTTGGTGCCTCAATGAAACATGCTAGAACTGTTCATTAATATATTTATCTTTATTATCTCTACCTTTAATTATTACCTTTCTTCTTCAAAGTAGAAGAAAATTAATTGCCAAAAAAAGAGATACAGATAAACTAACAGGTTCCTTTTCTGTAAATTTGGCAGAAATCTTGTTTTGTCTGGCAGCAAGGTAAACCACAAAATTCTCAACAAGCAAAACCAGCTCAAAAGACAATTGCAGTAGGTTATTTAAAGCCTATGGAGGGCAACCAACTTAATTGGTTAAGGAGGGTTAGATCCAGATCTGCCTTTGCAGAAACAAAGGCCTTCAGTTCACAACTGGAAATGAAATCCAGTGAAAACCTCTCCTGAAAGAAACTATAGAAGTAACTTCCATTGTTTGTTTGTTTAATTTACAATTGTTTTTCTTCTGCCACTTTCATGAATAGCTTTTAAATGCTAAACAAAACTTCAGAAAGACATTCAGCGAAATGGAACAACTTGGGTTCTCTTCAACCATGAGCACAAGTATCACAAAGAGATTCATTCAGAGATGTTTATGCTAAACATTTAAAGATGAATTTACATTTGAAGCTTTTTGTATACCCGTATCTAAATAAACTAATTAATCGTTAAAAAGCCAAACGTTAAAAAATTGTAATAATGGAAAAGATGTCCAAGCAGATCCTTAATAAAAATAAAAATGTAATCAGAAATTAAGATACAGAAAACCAGTTGAATGAGAAAAATTTTCTCACAAATAAAAAGCTGTACATAAGAAAATTAGAAAGTAAAATATTTCTACTTTCTAAATTCAACCAAATAGGTACTAGTGAAATAGTAGTAGTAAACTTTAATTTATATGAAAAATATAGGTAAGTGCTATTAATTATCTTACCTCCCAAACACAAAAGTCTTACAGGTGTGACAGATTTATTATGCCACATGTTTTTTTCCCTGCAAATTAAAATACTCTCCAGCCATTCTTTAATATACTACTGTATACTACTTAAATTCCAATTCTTGTAACCTTTAGCTGGGTGAAACAGTGCACCATAGGGCAAAACATTTTCAAGCAAGGTACCTCAAGTGAGCTAACTTACAGAATGCATCCAAAATCAAGGACCCATGACTCACGTGGAATTGAAAATTGGCAACTTTTATAAGACATTTTATGACATAAAATGATCATAAAACAGTTTATGATATAATACAAAATTATTTTGTATTATGTCACATTATTATTTCCTCAGGAAATAATTTTCTGAGCTAATGTTTGACTGTGCTATACAGTTCAGCAGGGGCTAGTTTCAAGGCAGATACATCTCTGAATATATCCTGGCTTTTTCAGTGAAGGCTGTGCATTAGAAGCCATTAGAAGCTCTGTCACTGCTGAAAGGATGGGATCCTTGGTGCTCTCTGAGCTCAGTGAGTTTCTTGCAGACGTTTCATTACCAAACTAGGGAATATAATCAGTGCTAGCATTAGTGATGAACACTAATTAGCCCTGTTGATGTTACCTAGCTTAGTAATGAAACATCTACAAGAAAACCACCAAGTGCAGAGAGCACCAAGGACCTCACAATTTAAACTCAAGCTATAAATATTCTCACTGTTGGCAGTATTGAGCAATCTTTTTTAAAAAAATTTCTATTTATATCCTGCCCTTCTCCGGAGACTCAGGGCGGCTTACAGTTTTTGAGCACAACTAAGTGCTCAGCAATCTGGTAAGGAAATAACTGTGAAAGGATGATCCGGGGGTCATCAATTGTTTAGTGAAGAACTAAGCTTGCATGAATTCTACTGTCCTCATTGCCAATCCCTATCCTGCATCTGAAGTCCAGAATTGTGCAAGCAATAGTTTTCCTTGTGACACTGTATAAAGTAGAAATTTAGTTTTGAAGAAGCAGAATGGAAATTCTGCTTCTCCAAAGTCAAATTTGATACCTATGAATTTTGACATTGGAAAAGACTTCTGAGAATATCATAGACAGCCAAGAAAATAAGCAAAAGGATCATCAAGCAATGCAACCCAGAATTTTAATTCCAGGCACAATTGCCCAGGCTGAAATTATCATACTTCAGACACAGTATGCCAAGATCTACTTTCTACAGAGCCCTATAATGCTGAGAAAGGGGAGGGGGGATGAAGATGTTAACCTGTCACAAGTCAGATCCATTCAATTACAGTCTTGAGAAAATTACAGAAAAAATCTATTCATGTGGTCACTGACCACGCTGACACCCACTTGAGGGCATATAATCAATTGTGCCTATATTTCCAGTCATTGCCAATCACCAAACTCTTTTTTTTTTAATCCTAGTAGATTAAAGCACAGCTAATTTCACACACCTTGAAGCTGATTTCAGATCTGGCAAAAGAATTTAACTCCTGACTAGTTGAGGCCACCATCAAACTTGTCAACTGAGGATATGAAGAAAATAAATCCCAGGCGGAAAAAGAATTATCACTGGAGATCGCTGGAGCCGCGGGGGCGATTGAGAACAAGCCCTGGCGTCCATCAAAAGGCACTGACAGCAGCACAGCTGTAAACGTACCCACCTCCTCTAGCCGGCGCCGCAGCCTCTCACGCTTCTTGCGAAGCCGCTCCAGATCCCGCACCATCTCTTGACATCCAGACAGGAGCATCGCCTCGTCGGCGCTCCGGTCGGCCGCCGGTTTGCGCAGGATTCGAGACACCTGGGTCGAAGGAGGGAAAAAGAGAGGAAGGGAAGGGGGGCGTGTTGCCAAGCCGGCGCCTCGAGCAGAGCCGCCCGCCTTGATTTCTCTTCTACCCCGCCGTACCTGCCTCCGTCGCTCCCGCTGCTCTTCTTGACGGAGGAATTCGGCGCGAGCCGCCGCTTTCCGCTCCGAGCGACTCAAACTTCGACCAGCCGCCATCCCCTGGGTAGTTTCCGGGTTCCTATCGGCCAAAGAGGAGGGTTCAGCTACTTCCGCTTCCGGCAACGGACGACGCTCGGCGGCGACTACTTGTTGCCCTGGGGACGCTAAATGATGTTCGCTGCTGTTGCTAGGCTCTTCGTTCCAAGATAGAAGCTGAGGACACAGCTCTACCTGCTACTTCCGGTTGGACTTGTCTTCCCATGTAGACCAGACTGCCGTTTCTATTACCTCCATAGAGAATAGGGTCGAATTCCTGCTCTCTTCCTTGCTTGGGAAAGTGCGCTCTTTCGGATTGGGAGTTTAAAAACGGTGCTGATCTAATGATAATTGCGCTGCTCCGGCTCCTCCTTCCCCGAGACCCCCGTGGTGGCCTCGTGTGAAATTCTGTCGCTGTTCTTCCGCATCAAAGCAATTTCCATTATGTGCAATCCAGTCCTTTCAAGCACAAGGTCTTCTGTAACGATGCTTATCTTGGTTAGCTTATTCCCGTAACCAGAAACTATTGTCTACTGTTGAACGTTACATAGGAACATACCGGGGAAAGCATTGCTCATTAACTATTGGAGACTGAGAATTAAAACGTTGTGTTGGTCTTACTTCAATAAGAAAAAGTGGAATATTTTTTTCCTTTCAAAATCCAACGACCAAAGTCAACCGTATCATCTTATTTAATGCATTAAAAAAATACAAAGGGACATTTGGCAGTGAGAAAAAGGCCTCATATTAGGGGAAAGTTTAAAAATACTGTTTTTCTTGGGCATCCTAAGTTCTGCATAAGCTTTCAACATCCACTCCATTTTTAATGTTCTGAACTAGTATACAAAAGCTTGTAATTTAATGTTTAAAGGACCTGGAGATTTTGCTTGTTTTACTGCTACATACTGCCATTCTCTTGGTTATAGGAAAGCTTAAAGCTCTTGCAGCAACAAGTTAACCTACCATTGATTGCATTAGGCAAAAAAGTGCACATTTTTTGAAGGAAGCTTGCCAATGGCCATGTTTGCACAATTTACTGAACTGCAAATTAGTCAATTGCATTTTAGCTTTACTGTAGCACTTCAGCTTTAGGGTGTTGGTTTGGGTTAATTGTGTTCAATGTCATGTGAATCCAGCAAATTGGGTTGAGTGAACCATGCCTAAATAAGTCATGTAAATGCACTCATTTTTAAATGCTGACTACTAGTTGCTCTTTTGTTAGAGGTATGTACTTCCCATACTATACAGATCCAGATAATATCCAGATTCCTTTTTCTTTCTTCATCATATTAGGCTAATGTGATCTGTAGAAAACAAAAATGTTGCATTCTTACTACCAGAAATCAACAGAGGTTCTTATAATTTTGTTTTTACATTGCTTCAGATGCCATTATGCATTTTGACATAAAACAGTACAGTGCTACAGTATTTGCCACACCATCTTAGACTAGAATTTGTCTAGTTGTGCTGAAAGAGAAATCTGAAACTTCAGCACAGAAACGTTTCTTGTATTAGTTTGTTTTTCTAATGACAGGTCTCTTTCAAACATAAATAATGTTGAAGAGAACCATCAACAATGTTAGATATAGGCACTGCTAAGAAATACATAATTAAGAAAAATTAGGTGACTACCTATAAAAATGTTCACTTTATTTTTAAATCCTATACGTATTAGCCCAACTCCAGCACATACCATAATAACCTGAATAATAGTGTTGTTTTAATATAACTGAATTTTTAAAAAGATGCTATATAAAATCTAACCTGGCTACCTTATTTGGGCTGCAGAAATCTAAATAATCATTAGATGGCAGCAAATAGCTACCTCTTTGTTGTTGTTTAGTGGTCATCTGGATTATTACAACCCAGATATTTCAGTCCTGGTTAAAGAGCACAAGCTCAGAGTTTTTCATATTTAAATGCAAGATTTCAAGCTTTCACATTTTTAAAGTACAGAAATAATCCAAAAACAGACAGATTAATGTAAAGGACAGTAACCTGACTTCACTAGAAAGCAATATGTAGTTTTCTGTATTACAGTAGATAAAGACCAATGGATTAAGTATATTTATCCACCACAAAATATTGAATATAACTTATTCATTCTTGGAGGAAAGAGATGTTGAATAAAAATATAACCCTGAGGCAAATAATCTGGACAGTTTATAATAAAACAATCACACCAAAGTTTTGAGCTGGAAAGGATTCCAGGGAAATTTCCAAATCCAAACAGGAAACTAACTTGACTTTTCAAGCAGCAGGGAGCAGATTATGTACACGATGCATGCAAACAGTTAAATCTTAAAAGTTCTTGTCAGCAACAGAACAAGTTTAGCAATCTGAACCTGCTCAGTGATATCATAGGGGCCAGCCTCTTTAAAGATGTTTATTGGTCATATACAAAATAAAGAATGCTTCATATCAACATACACTATATACATAAATAAATTAACAACACCTCCACTGGGGCTGTGGCAACAAATCCCCAACAGTTATCTACAGATTGAAAAAGGACAATAATTTAGCAATAAATACTGATTAATTACTTGGGTTCGACTGTTGTACAGGAGAGACCCAGGACACGACAGTATGCTTTTACACCCCTAACATATAGAATTCATCTCCAGTTGTATCAGCTTTGGAGACTGAATTTCTTATCAAAATGTTCCTCCCCGACCTTTTAAACAAATATTTTAAAGCAGTAGTGAAGTCATTTCAATTAATATTTCTAAGGACTATCTTCAACATTTGGAGAGTGGGGAAGAGCAGTCCATCAGTTCAGTTCATTAAGTACACCAAATATAATTTAGTTTCTCCATAATATTCCAGTTTGACAAAGGATGTAATAAATTCAGAGCAAACCACAGGTGAGGACAAGGACAAGTAGCACTTGAAAACTGCACGGGAATCCCAAACACCTTTGCATAGCCAAATAGTGACGTATCTTTACTGGGAATCAGGAGACTACTCACTCAACTGTGCAGTGCCTCTCATTCAGGCAAGTGTCAGCTGGAAGCAGCTAGAGCTCACATATACTGTATATCAGATCTGGAAGGGAAATAAGTCCTCAGTACTTGGAAGAACTACTTGCCTGAAGCTCACAGCTAGACCACTACGTGATCCTTTCTGCATAGGGAGGAGCAATCCTCTGTATGAGCAGTCACAGCTATTCAATGTTATATTACAGGAAACTGCAGCAGTGCTATTAAACCAGAAAGGAAGATTCCTGCACCTTAATTAATTTACTAACAAAATACAGTTTGAGATATCAGAAAGAGGTGAAAGGCAAGTTGTCAGAAAGTGCTTCTATCTTCACTGGCACAGAAGACAAGGGGTACCACTAGAACACACTACTAGTCCAAGTGAAAGTAATATATAGATATGCCAGCTCTGCTTACTGCTAGATTATAGTGAAATGCTATCCTATTTCACTGGGATGTGCCAGTGTACAGCAGATGCAAATACTTGATCAATGATACAAGGAACAACAAATGTTTAATGTCTTCTATGCACAGTAGTACATTCCCTCTTGCTCCTGCATCTATTTCACCCAGGAACATGTTCCTCAAGGACCTAACATCTGAGTATCCTCTACCCATTGCTAACCATCACATTTCTCAGCTCTTAGCCTGCAGGTTTTTCTTGCATTTTCTGGAAAGAAAAAGTTGTTTCGTTATCCAAAATATCACTTTTACATAATTCACCACGACATAAAACAACCCTACCTTTCCCACCCACCCAAAGCCAGCCACATGAGGGCGGAATTCTACTTCACGGAGCTGTTCTGCATCCAGGTAGAAAGCAATGCTCCCCAACCTGTTGCATCAAGCAAAATGCCCCATTCAAAACAAAACAACAGAACAAAAACACCCTTTACAGCAGGAAAACCAAACAGTCACCTATAAAACAGGAACCATCACACTCTGGATGCTATACACCAGAAAACAAATTGAAGGGCAAGGGCTTGAGAGAGGAATCTAGGACAGAAAAAAACAAACTCATGAACACTAGGAGACAGACTGAGAGTGAAGGAAGCTGGGAGGTATGGAGGGTTTCCATGTCTTCTCCCCCACCTCCAGTTGGAAGATTTACCACTGAGTTCTGGAGCCAGATTTGCTCAATAAATATCCATTTGCTTATAAGAATGTCTTGCAACCCATTCAGATACCATCTCACTTATCTAGCCTTGAAAAGGGCAAAAGGCGCCTCTTTAGAGGAAGAGACTGAGTCTTGTGGCACCTTAAAGACAAGCAAATATATTATGGCGTAGATTTATGTGGACAAGTCAACTTCAATAGATGGAAGTATTATCCCAAACTGGCCAATTAATACTGTATACAGGTTGTTTATGGATAAAATTGTTACTGTAGGAAGAATAGTCAAAATCTCATTGCAAGAAATACAGGTTGCACTTCAAATATATTTTAACATTTTTAGTGACCAGACTAATGCAGATAATATTGATACCTTGTAATGTTTGTTATCAACTTTGCAGAAAATGGAAACTATAGTATTAATGTGTGTGTGTATAAGGTTTAATAAAATTATTACTCTGTACTTTTTTATATTTAAAATGTGCCTGGATAGTTGTATTTCTACACATATATCAGAGCCAATTTGATATCATCTCATGGATCCGATGAAGTAAATTGTAATCCACAAAGCATGATGTAATAGTTTTTAAAGTGCCAGGACATATTAGTTTTGCTACAAAAATCAACCTAGACACTCTTGTAAAATCCTAGAGCAGTGGTTCTCAACCTTCCTAATGCCGCAACCCTTTAATACAGTTCCTCATGTTGTGGTGACCCCCAACCATAAAATTATTTTCGTTATTATTACTGTAATTTTGCCACTATTATGAATTGTCCTAGGCAACCCCTATGAAAGAGTCATTCAACCCCCAAAGGGGTCCCGACCCACAGGTTGAGAACCACTGTCCTAGAGGATGGGCTTTATCAGAGACTTCTCACTGCATCCAGGAACTTGATTGTAAAACAAGCAACCCAGGAAGAAGAAGCACCAAAAGAAATTTATTTAGCCAACTCTAAGGACTGCTAATCAAGAAATGTCTAGGATGATATATGGTCATGGAACTGAAGAGATCCAAAACTATTCATCTGGCCAAAACCAAATTCCTATTTCAGAAATGCAGCCTATCACAGAACTGTATTTTGACAGTATGGAACTATCACCAATGTCTTTGCCTTACTTTCCTTGGGGCAACATGCAAATATGGCACAGAGAAGCATGCCAAACAATGGGGAGGCTAATTCTTGGCAGCAGGTAGCTCAGATATAAGAGTTGTTTCTTCATCCATCCATCCAGGTGACATAAATGCATTTCATGCAACTCTCAAAGGAAGCTATGACCAGGAGACCTAAAAGTTCAATCCAGAACTCATCTCTTGTTTATAAATTTGATGGGGAGAAAATCCCAATTATACATTTTTATTTGCATGTTTGACATGAAAGCATAAATATTGCTTATTTTAGTTGCAATTGTTTGGTTTTCAGAGAATTTGGACTTCTTTGGCAAGGACTAGAAAGTGGAAGGCAATGAAGGGAAGAAATTATCTACAGCTTAAGAATGGAGAGAAAGATGCAAGGAGGTAGAGTGATATGGAACAATAAACGTAAGAAATTTCTGGCTCTAGTCCGCACAGATCTGCATTGGTTTCTAAATCTTTCAAATTAGTAGTGATAAAACATACCCCAAGGGGAATTATCAGATTTTACTAACCTCAATATAGCTCAGAGCAATTTATTTCACACAGGTAGTTTTTAAGATCAGAAACCTACACACCTTAGTAAGGAAAGGCTTAGTAATAACTGCTACTGTATGCAGCAATCTGTAATCCATTACTTTTAAATCTAAAATAAAAAGTAGCAACTAATGTGGCAATGGTTATTTCTGGGTAGAATCTGGAGCTGGGGAAGTGCATATTCACATTAAAGCAACTTATTTTTCTCTTTCTCTGACGTTTGCTGTTTTTAGTGCCTCTGTATCCCTCAGTTGTATTTTGTACATCTGTAATTCAAATATGTCAAGAATAGCACAAAAAACAATTAAAAACACCTCCAATTTACTGTGTCAAAAGGGCAGCTGAGATATTCCCTCCATTTCAGGTGAATAGTCTGCAAGAACAGTAGTCTTACAGTGAGAAAAAAGGGAGTTCCAGCAGATATGATGAAGATATATTGAAGGCAAGTCCTCATTAAAAGCCTTTTTTTCCCTCCAGCATACTCTAGGCAGAAAAACTTTGCCAGTTAATAGATATCAGAAATATCATTTTCAAGGAATATTCTCAGCTGGTTTTTGTGAATAGTTGTTTCTGGATACAAACTTGCCTTAGAGCTCATTTGAATTTATTAACCTTGCTTTAAAAGTTATTAAAGCTACTTTTTATTTCTAACCACCGAGACCTAGAATGTAGCTGGAAGTTTTTGACAAGCTGCAAGAGGTTTTTGAGCCCAGTCTCAGCTGTGGAAATTTCCAGAATTCACTAGCTGTGTCATTAAAACAGGTTCTAGTATCTGTTAACTAGAAAATGGCCAGATACTGTATGGTGTTCTCAAGTGTTCTGAATAGGCCAGTATTCAATGCTTACCAGCTGTCAGTAATTGTGCTCATTCTGATAGCCAATTTTCTGGGCAAAAGGTCAAGTGCCCACCTAGATACAAACTCACATGTTCTTCTTCGAAACAGACCCGTCACTCACTCCCTGTAGGCCAATTCCAAAGTAAGCAACAGAGAAGGTAAATCAACTTTCTTTGTCTGTAATAACTAGCTCTTTCAGAGAAACTAAATTAGGTTTCCACATAGACTATGTATCCAGAAGATAAAACAATGAATTTGAACTTCCCTGGGTCATGTTGACCATCACATGATCTTTAGACCTTGTTGAGTTTCTAGCTTAGGATCCTATGTAATGCTCAACATGCTAAAACATAGAAGGAAACAGGTAAGAGGTAACAAAATCTCTGTAGTATTACCAGCAAAAGAATCCTGCCGCAATAGTGGATCTTCACAAATGCTACATACAATGTAGAAAACATATTTTGTGGACCCTTTGTATGATATGCTGTAAATTGTTTCATATTTCTACATTAACAGGAGTGATCCCTTCTAACCCATTACTGTTGCAACTCTGGATTCAACCTTTAGGAACACCCAGTCCCAGCCAAAAAATAAGATTAATTTTTTTTTGGCAATTGTGATAACAAGTGACATGATATAAAGCAACACTGTCTGCCAGCTATCATTAAACAGTTCTGTTAACCTCTTAAAAGAATTCATTTTTTTCAGGCTTCAGATTCAGGTAATTTTTCTCATGAGACAAAACCTTTGAGAAGATTTACTGGCAAATGCCCCAGAAAACCTGCACTCAGCCCTGGGAAAGCCGAACGAATGCTCACAGGACATCCACATAGCAAAGTGGCCACTGGCACCATCACGTCACAGCGCCACAAAAGACCTCGGAGCACAGACAACTAAATACAACAGGAATACAAAAGAAGCAGATGGGGAATTCAAGAATAAGTCACTTTTGGTACAATTGCAAAAAGATATCAAACAGGACTAGCCTCTTTTTTTGTTTTTTTTTCCTATGTTATTTATAAATAAAAGTCTAATAACTCTTTATAAAAACCAACCTCAGAGCCACAAAGACTTAACGAGAAACTTTTAAAATTTGCATTTTCTGTCTCCAAGAATATGACAATCATATATTCTCACCTTCTCAGGCTAAAAGGAGACTGTTAAATAGAAGTGCTTCACCGAATTGTATTTGAAACTTAGATCATTTAAGAACTCTTTAAATGAATGCTTCTCTTTTAAATAAAGGGCTATTTAAACTACATAAACTAGTTGTGTAAACCATCACACTAGAGACACTGGATACTCTCCAAACACAGAAAACAACTAGTGATTTTGGTCTTGTTCAGTGCAACACATTAGGCACAAAACTGGCCTGTGGTCACTGCAATGTAACCCACTTCGTCTGGTACATAGATACAACAGTGCTCATTCCTGGCTACTTTCCTTCCTCTGCAGCACAGACACCAGGAAATAGCTATTTTCCCACTTCCCACTCCTTCAGGAAAAGTCCTAAGGTATCCCATCTTCAAACCTAAAAGGTGCAACTAGATGGTAATATAAAAATGGTTACACAAACTATCCCCCTGATACCAAGCAATTTACAAGCAGCAGACTGGACAGCTGACTCAACCCTGGAAGAATGGTATTGAAGTCATCACCGACAGTAGGTCTTCCAACTCTCTATGACCTCTTCCCTCCCCTTTGGGTTATTCCTACCCAAGAATGAACTCCATGCTGCTGAAAATCTCTTTGGCAAGAGTACTGAGGTCCTTCAGCTTCCATTTTCAGAACACACTAGGTGGACAGTTCTGTTCACAATGGAAAGGTTGTGTTACCATCAGTCACACCAACCAGAACAAGCTAAAAACAAAGCAACTGCAGTGACAAGCAGGCCAGCATGTGCCTGTGTGGGCTAGGCCATCTGGGAGAGGGTTGTGCTTTGGGGATTCCGGATGAGCTTTGTGCCTAACTGCCCTGCACAGACAAGCCCAGGCAGTGCTCGTTTCACTAAGACCGGGCGTCCGTTTTGGATTTAACTATTGTGATAACGCTGGTGGTGGCAACTTTGCCGGGAACAAGGGGCCCCATGCTGGAAGCAAGTGGGCCCCGGGCAGGGGTGACAGGGCTCCGGGCAACGGTCCGGGCAAAGTTCTGCAGTGCCTCGTACTTGGAACGCAGGGCATCAAGTTCCATTTTCATGCTAGCATTCTCTGAAGCCAGCTTCTCTACTTCCTGCTGAAGTTCTGCCTTCTGTTTCTCCAACTCTTCCTTCTGTGTTACCCTCTTGACCCGGCAGCTGGCAGCATAGCCTCTGTTCTTCAGGGTCCGGCGGCGCTGCTTGAGTTGGATTATCTCTTCCTTAGATAAGCCCCGCAGATGCTGGTTCAACTCCCGTACAGACATGGTCACCAGCTCTTCATCTGTCAAGCTGGTCCCATTCTCCCCTGGCTCCCGCTTCACCTGCAGAGACCATAGAAACATGCTTTAGTGGAATTCTGGTTGCATGCATGGCCAGTTAACCCCAAGTCTTGCTTTATTACCTTCAAGGCTTTGTTTCCTTTGTTGGGGGTCGTCATAACACGCAAGCCTTCACAATCAGATTCTGTAAAATACAAAATGGGTAGATGTTATCAGATCTACATCATCCAAAAGCAGGTATATATACTCAGCCTAGGCAGGAAAGGAAGCATCAAATACAGCTTTCTCTATACAGCATGAACCAACTGTGGGATTTACATGAGCTCTTGACAAATTCTGCCCAGTCTCTGCCAACCCCACAGCTTTCTATAAATCTTAAGAGCAAATGCTCACGAAAAGGAAGATTTGGAAGTTTGGGAGGAGCTGGAGTAGGATGAAACCACATTTAAAAATAGCCTGGCAGCCAGGGTCCTGCATGGCTGTGCTGAGCCAGTCATGCTGACTCAGCATATTAGCAGCCTCGCTCACAGTGCACGCCTTATACTACAGTACAGCCTAGCAAGAGAGCTGCAGTCTAAGAGAGTTGCCAAGGAATTACCCTTATAGACTTCTCTTGATAGAGTTCAAAGCAACACTATACCCCCATCGTTGTAAGGGATAAGTATTCAAGAATACCCCCTATTTTTTTAAAAAAAGGTCAATTAATCCATTCTGCCTGAAGCATTTGTTTGTCTAAAAAACAGAACAGCAAGACTAGGGGATGGAAGGAAAGGACAGACAAGGGAATAATGGGAAACATGCAGAATCTCCTGTCTCCAGGTTACTATATATACTATAACTGAATAGTCATTACTGAACACAAATCTATTATTGTGATTCTGATAACCTGTCTTCTTTTGACTAGCTTTTCCCATGCACGTTAATAGAAAAACAGTGGTAGGTACACAAAGTTGGGAAAAAGAAACAAATTCAGCTGGGTGGGATTCTGACCAGCAATACAGAAATTAAATATTTCCATTTATTTCCCTGTCCAGTTGCTTCCTTTCACATTGCCATTTTACCAACAGAACTAAAAATACCCTGAGATACAGCAATTTTTTTAGAGATGCAGATTAAAATCATCCTTATTCTTATGAAATCACCTATTCACTTATTGAATGGGTGTCAAACTGGCGGCCCACAGGCCGGATGCATCACGCGCAGGCCACGCCCACCCCAGCTCCGCAAATAGGAAAAATGTTGTGAAACATCACGTGACGGCAACATGACACAGTGAGTTTGACACCTGTGACTTATTGTATTCATGTTGCATTGTTCTAAATTTCCAGGTAACTCATTAGGAAATGTGTATTGCTGATAACTTATTTATTATTTCAGAAATTTTTCCAAAAGTGGAAAATTTAAAGAAGTTTTAAAATTATGAGAATGAGATGTCCTCATTTATGCTTTTTAGCATGTATCATATGGGTCTTGGATGGAGGTAATTTAAATTATAATATTGGTATTCACAAGAAATACAAGTTCTCTGAGATAACACAGACATTTGCTAGTAATTTTACATCACCTGAATACACACTAATCTGTATTAATCTTACATTATTGAAACCACTACTTAAATTCACAAGAGCTCTTTCTTAGACACACATAATCACATAAAGAGAAATCTTGTCATTCACTGTGGCTGTCTTGAGTAAACCAAAACTACCCACCAGGTTCCTAAACAGAGGAAATCAAATACTTCCATTTTGTTCTCAACATTCAACCTTCAACTATGTGCAAAAATAGTTACTTTCTCTTAAAGAAGGCCTGATAGCTCTCCCAAACCACTGAATCAGATGTTGTAAATTACCTTTACTACCTTTAATTACTCCTATGGAACAGCTCAGAAGCCTCAATAATTGCTCCCCACACCCCTCAAAAAAGATGCTTTTTAAAGAAGAAAAAAATGGCCAGAGGTAACTCAAGCACAGAGAAGTCACCATAGATAAGGATTTTTATGTTTCTCTCTCACTCATGTGCCTCCACACATGGCAGCACCTGGCTGACCATATCCATGCTCATAAGCTATGCAGGGTCTGGGCTCTTGTGGGAGGCAATCAAAGCATTTCAGGACTCTCGGGCTAGACATCAAGCCAAAAGACATCTCAGGCAATAATAAACCACCTCCATAGCAAAACTGCATGGATGCGGATTACCTTTTACTCACCCAAGCATATCATCAGTATTTACATAATAAATGCCTCTTCCACACCAACCGGGTTCTTGTTTGCTGAATATATAAAACATCAGTTCACATTTATAGCAAAGAACCAAGACAAGCTAGTGTCAGCAAAAGCAAAAAAATGGTCCCCCAGCAGCACCCCAGAAGGGATGGCTTCAGCGCTTTCCAAGATCACTAATAAGCCAGCCAAACAACTCAGATACTCCTAGAGCACTGGAAATAGCTGACAAGCCAAATTCTTGTGACCAAAAGGCATGGCTACAGTCACTGATTAAAACTCTAACATACTTAATATAGTGGGACACAAGTGTCTTAATGGGACCCCACTGCCTTATTTTTGCTTTTGCAGCTAAGAAGCAAGTTTGAAACACTTATTAATTGTACAGTAAGACACGTACTGTACTGTACAGCTTACTGTGCTTTACTATCAAAAACTTTCAGACCCACAATTTGGGAATCAGTACCTCAAGTATGTGGGTAACACAGTCAGTAACCAGTAGCCACGTTTTCTGATTAGAAAAAAATTACAAGAGGAAGAATGTTTCCATTACTGTAACACTGCTTGAAATATTGGTTAAGTAAACACTGGGGCAGACACAACTACTGTACATTCACCAATTTTTATGTATATGTATAAATTTTCCAGTTTTATCTAAAAGCCACATGCAGCCATATGAACCAGGAACCAAACTCTAAACAAAGCAAGGGATGTCACCTATTTGTTGAAAAGTCAAGTCTAACCTACACTTCTTTCCCATTAATACCTAAGTTTTCTCTATGACATGTCAGTGTTAAGTACCATTGCTAACACTCACGTGAGAGGAATATGAACACAGACAACACAACCAAACTGCATGACTAAAAACAGAATTGGTATCATACTGTAAATCCAGTACAGGCCAGAACTTTAAGAATCACTTTGCTAGCATTAGTGACAATCAATAAAAAATCTCAAGGAAATGTTGTCTAGTAGGAGAGTATACAAAATATTAACCACCTGGATAATTTAGTGAGGCTCTTCATAGGGCAAGTACTGCACTTCTAGTACATATCAGTATTAATGCTTAGGAAAACAATTAACATGTGGGAAGTGAGAAGATTGCACAAAAGGACTGAAAATTGACTGGAGCTGATCTTCATTGTTAAAAGTGATGGGCATAGATTTTTGTGTAGAAATATTAGGTCCAGTAGCTCTGAGAGTCAAACACAAAAAAAGTTCATTTGTCCTAAACTTCTAAGTTTAAGAATCTTTTAATACTAGGAGTATAAAAAAAGAAAAAAAAACTAAGGAAAGTAAAAAGTGGAATGTGAAAATTTTCACATTCTGCATTATGCTTGAATTAGGATATATACGAGGTTTTTTACAGCCCTGCACAGAAGCTGCACTTGTGAATATTTTGCAAGAAAGACAGCCAGAGAGAATTGGCATCCAGACAGAGACAAACTTGGTCTAACTCCCTAGACTGCTGATTTCTCAGCTTTTTGACAGCCTCCCGAAGAAAGATCACACTGAAAAGTGCCAAGTGCGACGGCTGTAAAGGAAAAAAAGTGCAACCTCAACACATTTTGCCAGAAGTCCAAAAGGCCTGCACTCAGCACAAGTGCCGCCAATTCTTTGCTTACAACAGAGCTGACAGCAGAGTGCATGATTCAACACAGGCCCCATTCTCAACATTCCTGGTTCAGCGCGCTATGCCATCAAACTAGTGTAAACACAATGACATCACTCATTCCAGCAGTAAAGGCAGCACCATCATAGGAAGAAGAAAAGAAACTTTAATAGATGAAAAAGAAAACAGGCTACAGGGGAGAATCAGAAGCTGGAGGGTATACCCATGTAGGAGGTTTTTCCACATGTGTAGTGTAAAAAGCAGTGTTGACACTATCTTGTTCTTATCTACATGTATATGGCTCTGCTGTTCATACATTTACACAAACTTGTCTACAAATAACTTCCCAATTAGGTTCCTAAACTTACAATGACATTTTAGCTAGTGCTCTTAACTGGGCAAAAGAATGTAGAAGAAAATGCTTGCCCTGTAAAATATCCAGAAAGATACCATCACTAGGGAATATTGCCTCCTCCAAATCAACATGACTTGCCTCAGGCAAAGTCTCCCAAATGTACCTAATGTTTCAGCTTGCTTTCTAACACTGTACCTCTTACTCAGCAGAATGGAAATCAAAATTCTACTTTTCCTATATATCTAGAAGACTGTCAGCCTCATACCGTTCCTATAATTGAAACTCATTTTTATATCAAAAACAAAGCTCCCTTCATATCTATGGATTTCTGTTTCTGAATAAATCACAGTTTGCTTTCTGTGAGTGACAAGTCACACAAGGAATTGCAATTCTGCAAATAGTCAAGGCACATAGAGTAGTCAAATAATTTCAGCACTTAAATCTTCTGGCCTATTTATCTCCAATTTGAGATAATAGAGAAATAGTGAGAGGCATTTCATTATTTAAATTATGTCCACCTAATTGTTGCCTTATATCAGATATGACTGGTTTATAATATCTTAACTATTCATTTTTCTCAAAATAGATTATCACAAAAAATAATAATTTTATTTTAGAATCACAAGAAAAAACATCTCGGTTGAAAAGACATCAGGCTAAAATGGCTAGCTCTGCAATCCCTTTACAAATAATTAGTATGCCTTCACTATTCAAATTTATTTATACTCCCATTAATACCTAAGCATTATCAGACTGACAGAGGACAAACTGCCCTCTGTAGGTGAGAATGGAAGAGCTCTGCTGTGAGAATTTCCCAGAAGGGACTCAACAGAGAACCGGATGCACTTGTTGCACATCTGTGCTTTGGTATACAAATAAGCCATCCAGAACTGCATTTCTATGTCCTTTGCATTTCTGCAAAACAATACGCCAATATTTTTTTCCAGAGCTTTTAAAAACAGTTTGTCTAAAAGACAACATGAACTACAACAGAAGGAGCGTTCCCATAAAGCCATGGTTTTCAGGACCTACAATTTTGCTATCCAAAACAAGAGTGTCAGTATCCGTGTGCACAGAGAGTATAAGGACACCCCAGCAACTCTCTCATTCATTCCCCGAAGAACTCCCAATGGCGCCATAAACCATTTTTACCAAGTTCATACACTCTCTCCTACCTTCTTGTTCACTACAAATACACACAGCACTACAGTAATGCTAAGGGTCAGCAACTATCACAAGGACTTATAGACAAATAGCTGAAAGAAAGGGGACCTGAGGTCAAGTCTGACTACCCCACAAAATGATGAATCAGCAGATTATCTATTTGGGTTCCCCTTTTTCCTTTGCCGCGTCCCCTTAACTTAACCCTAGTTAGCCCCCATTCCTTTTTGTGTGCATGTGTGTGTGCAGCATATACTTATGGGTGACCTCATGTTGATGAGTCAGCAGTGTCTGGACTCTGCACACAGAAGGCTGCAGCCAGAAGATACAACGGGGTAATTCAGTCCACCTCATCCGTACACTCTGTGAAACCCCCCCCCACCCCCCGTCGCTCCTCAGCCCCACCCCAAAAGCACTCGGCCCTTTCCTCTGTTCCCAGACACCTGATGAGTCAGCACGGCAAGCCCTTTTCACACTCGCAGACATGGCTGCACGTCCTCGGAGCCGCACACACAGAGAGAGACTTTCGGCGTGCGGGGAAACAGCTTACCTCCTTCCCCGGCTACTTTCCCAGATGATGAGAGCTTTGCACTCAACGCTTAAGTAGTCCAAGAACACTCGGGGAAGGGCCCGACTTCTTCTTCTTCTTCCCACCCCACCTCCGCAGAAGGAAAACTCAAACCATCACGACGATCCCGGAAAAAAGAGAAGAGCCGGAGAGCGACGGCATTTCTCTCTCCCGCGCGACCTGCCGCCGCGGGCAACAAGGACGGCCACCCACGCCGCAGACCCACTCCAGAAGGAATCGGGCAGGGAGGGAGGGAGGGAGGGAGGGAAACCCACCCACCTGTCAGCCACGGAAAAAGGAAGTCGGCAAGCGGAGGAAAAGACGGGAGAAACGAAGCTCGGAGGGTGAAATACGGTCCCCCGCCAGGCTCACCTCGCCCTCTCAGCCTCCCCGCCCTGACACACGCACCCTCCGCCGAGCCCGCCAGAACATTCCCGGGTGGGAACAGGCGGGGGGGGGGGGGGGGGAGAGAGCGAGACACCCGCGATCGCGCTCCAGGCAGCCCGAGTCCAGAGCAGGAGGCGCTTTTTTCCAAAAATAAACACCGCGGGGAGGAATGGAACTCCAGAAGCCGATCGTCCGGGGAAAGGAGCAGTCTTCCCTAAGGGATCCCCAGCACCCCCACCACACGCATTCATTCCCTTTTGCTTCTCCTCCTCCTCCTCCCTTCTCCACCTCCCTTTCCTTTCTTTCTTCCTCCCGCTCTTGCTGGGGAGGGGGGGGTCACTAGCCTTCCTCCCCACCCCCACTCCTCCAAAGGGGATCCGGGGCCCTGGACCGCCCCGTGCAAGCTCTCACCCTCCGCTCGGTGCCTCCGGAGGGGGGGGGGGTCCGGGGCGGGGCGGGGGGGAGGCCGCCACGCACACAGGGA